>LSSN01006112.1:0-86658 GCA_001970855.1 Smittium culicis | reverse complement strand
TTTTTTTTTAATTGATTATCCATAAAACGAAGCTTAGAAGATTTTTTTATTAAATTTATAGTATTTTCTGATAATTTTTTATTTTTATTTAAATTACCTATTCTTAATTTTCCGTCCTCCGGACCACTTTCTTTAATTTTATCTATAGTTTCTTTTGTATGTTTATAACCTAATTTAGATACACCATTAATTAAGATATTATATTCAGGATTGAGTATTTTAATGTACTCGGTTTCAATAGCTAATAAATTTAAATGTGATTTTTTTAAATTTTATTTATAAAACCAGTATAATATTCTAATATCATAAATTTTAAATTATTTAAACCATATTTATCTATAGCTTTTTTAAGAAGGGGACTACCTGTAGTATGAATACAATGATTTCCCAGTTCTAAGAACTGAGACGATTAGTAATAGCAGAACCTATATAAATTTTATCATTTATAAAAGTTCGGTACGAACTCAATACCACTTTTTTGTTTATTTTCATCACCGATCTCTGATCGGGGTAGATAATAAATGTAAATCATCATAAATTTTTATTGGTTTTAAGTTACGCGATATTTTAATATGTTTATTTCGTTTTGGGCAAATTATATTTGGTTTACCCATAAATCCAATAGCTATCATTAAAAAGAAAATAATAACACCCATAATCCATAAAAATATTCTAGGTTTTCTATATGATCCATAATATAAAGCTTTAGCAATGTGTATGTATACACATATAAAAAAAAATCCAGCTCCATTAGCATGCATATATCTTATAATATATCCATTATTTACATCTCTCATAATATGTTCTATACTAATAAAAGCTAAATCAATATTAGGTGTATAATGCATAGCTAAAGTTACACCTGTAATAATTTGTATTACAAAACACATACCTAATAAAGAACCAAAATTCCATAAATAAGAAATATTACTAGGAGCAGGAGAATCCACAATGTAACTGTTCACTAAAGATAAAACAGGATTAGACTTTAAAAATTTCATAAAAAATAAACCTTAGTGTAAATAAACTAAAATCCATGATCCAGAATATCAAAATTATTTATTAATTTTTTTATTCTTATCTTATTTTTCTTTACTATGCTTATGCTAATTTTTTTGTTTTTAAAGATCCCATTTTTAATCGCCACCCATTACATGCCTGTTTATATTTGTTCTACGAACGATATCTTTACTATTACACTGGCTGTATCTAATCGCTGCTTTATTCAATCCCATGATAATTTTTAAAAGCAGATGCTCACCAGCTAAAAATAACATCACCATTTTTAATGGTGGTGGAATATAATTATAACGTCCGGTCTTCAATCACTCGTAAATCAATATCGAATCAAGATATTGATTGTTACGATAATTTATTCTTCATTTTGGTTGCGCTCCGCAACTTGTGTCAGGCTGGTGCCAATTCACAGGGAGGTTACCCCATCGAAGGATGGGGTAACTGGGACCGAATGGCTTCCAAGGATGCTGGGAGGTTATCCCATCGAAGGATGGGCTAACTGGGAGGGAATTGGCTGGGGATTGTAGTCTCGGGCTTCCGGTAGATGCAGTTGGCTGGAAGCCATCTGCTTTAAACCAAAAACTTTTTAAACTATAATATTCATTTTTATTTTTTTTAATTATCACTAGTACTACGGTGTGTTCTAGATACTTAATACACATCTATGATACTCGCAAAGTATCTGGTTGCAATAGCCCATACAAAGTATGGGGCGCCGGCCCCCGGGGCGGGTTATCAATATAATATAAAGTTATGAATTATTTAAAAATTTAAACCTGCGCATACCATACTGTAATATTAATTTTTACTCGTTAATGGAATTGAACCATTATCTACAATTTAGAAGATCGTTGCTTTATCCAATTAAGCTAAACAAGTTATATGCAGGCATGGGATACAAAGTATCGGAAAAGTTAAAAATAAACCGATATATAATCCAGTTAGAATATTTAACCTTAAGTAATGACATTTTTAAGAGTTCGTAGAACTGGGACAATTTAATAAAATACAATAAATATTTAAGCCAAATTATCCTAACTACATAACTTTAAGAACTTTTTTAATTGGGATAGATAGGATCCGGATGATGGTTCATTAAGAGAGGCATATAATGGTTTCCGAAAAGAATAATAAGAAAGAGGACAAATTAAAAATAAAAGCGGGTAATACTTCTGCGCATTACATGTTTGTATTTTTTTAAGCAGATGGCTTCCAGCCAACCCGCCCCGTCCTCGGGTGGCTCCAATATTTAATCTCTATGCCTTATATAAAATATTCCTTATTTAACTGTATACAATTTTTAATAACATAATCCAAACTAATCTACTATCCGGGCACCGCCCCTCCTTCCATCCCCATTACATGCGTGCCTTTTAGACCAATATGGTTAGGAAGTAACGGACTATTATCGGCCGATATTTTGTATTATACATTTTTAATATTGATCAATTAAATCCGATGTAGGATACAAAAGTATCATAAATTTATTTCCTTTTTTATTTTTTTTAATTTCCATGTATGATATTTCTTTTATTTAATGGTGATATAAGAGTTACTACGTTATTTTTTTTTTAATTACAATTCCTTTTTGTTTTTACACATTATAAATATATAAAAGTAAAAACAAATACAAAGGATAAAAATTAATTAAAATATAGATTCCGATAGATTTCAATATCAATATATTGATATTATAAGAAACTATCGGAATGGGAAGCTTTAAAGTTTTTCATTTAACGGCGCCCCGCAAGCTCGGCCGTTACTTCCTAACTCCATATTTAATCATCAATATAGACATTTCATATTGGAAAACATTTAATTGGGTTGATATATTATTTTTTGTAGTTACTTAATATTTTACTTCACTTAATAATTCGTGCCTATTTTTATTATCGGCCATGTTTTCACATGGGGATGATTAAATATTTAAGGCACCTTCGATGCCCGTAAATGAAGAAGTAAATATTTAAATATCGAGGTCTTTGACCTCTTAACACATATTTTATTCATTAAAGATTAAACATTGTTTAATCCTCATTTTTATCAAGTAAAAATCAGTATAAAACATAAGATATCCAACTAAAAGAACTAAAATACTTAAGTTAGAGGCGCATTTCATGCGCCTTCTCCAGGAGTAGCGATAACAGGACTTTGTTTTACGATAAATAGTCCATTCTTGGCTTAATACTATGCAGCGATCACCTAACTACAAAATTAATGTTTTATTTTATTCCTTTCCGAATGCTAGCATCGCGGCCACACTCCTTCTTCACCGCATTTAACTCCCGAGGAGCCTTAGGAGGACCATTAATGTAATATTAATGGATCTTTCGGTAACTTTTTTATAATTTAATAACAATGGATTTAAATGGTAAGGTTATTAAAAGAAAAAAGCAGCGCGTATGGGCTCTGTAAACTAAATGATATAACAATAATTTTAGGGTGCGGATTAAAAATGGTAATATAAAAATTTAGGGCGTTATACCTAACGGAAATACGAAATATTTCCAAAATTAAGATATGTGCCCCTAAAGGGGTTACTACGTAACTCTCTTGGAACTAGGAATTGGTAGATTCGAACTACCTCACTTTATTTGTAAGATAAATGCTCTTCCTATTAAGCTAAATCCCTTTAGGCGAATAATGGGAATTGAACCCATATAAACAATGCCACAAATTGCTATTCTACCTTTAAATTATATTCGCCTTAGTTTATTTTTTTACACTCTATGGGATTCGAACCCATAATTATTAGTTTCGAAGACTAAGGCTCTAATCCAATTAAGCTAAAAGTGTACTACATAGTTGGGGCTTAAAATACATAAAAATTAATCTAATACCAATCAGGAGGGCGGCGCCCGGGGCGGGGGCGTTATAACCCATTAATGTAATATTAATGAATCTTTAATATACATACATGTTAATATACTCCATACATATGCTTGTAATATTGCAACCATTAATTCTAAGCCCATTAATAATATAAATAAAGTAAAAGGTATAATAGTAAATAATATAACTAAACCACTAGCTTTAAATATAAATCCAGAAAAAATATTTAATAAAATATGACCTGATGTAATATTAGCTGCCAATCGTATACCTAAACTAAAAGCTCTTGAAAAATATGATAATAATTCAATCAGCAGTAATAGTGGTACTAAACCTAATGGAGTACCTGATGGTAATAAAACTGAAAAAAATACTAAACCATGTTTTTGAAATCCTATAATTGTTACACCTAATATTATTGTTATTGATAAAGCTAATGGAAATGCAAATTGTGCTGTAGGTGAAAATCCATATGGAATTAAACCAATTAAGTTAGACACTAATATAAGATTAAATAATGTAAAAATAAAAGGCATATATATAGTATATTTTTCTCCTATTTGTTCTTTTACCATTCTTAATATTGATTTATATAAAGATTCAGTTACCACCATAGTAGAAGAGTTTGATGTCATTAATTTTACTGATTGTTCAGTCATGCTTGACTTATATAAATAAAAAACTACTAAGGTAGCTAGTCCTAGGTACAATGACGAATTAGTTAATGAAAAAGATCCAAAAATAGTAGATAGAGAAAAAATTTCTTGGACTTTAAATTGTTCTAAAGGGTTAAATATATAATTCATTTTGAATCATTCTTTTTTTTACTTTTTTTATCCTTTTCAGTTTGCTCCACTTAATACCAGGATTATTAATCCATTGTCTATTAAGTTTATTTTTTAAGTTTTTAACCCAGCCAAATATTTAATATTTTTAGGGTGTTTCGGTTATACTTTTTTGTTAAATTATTATTTAACTTCCTAAATGCGGTGAAGGGTCGGTGTGAGCCGTTAACTACTAGTTAACCCCGTCCTTGGATGCCATTCGCTGGTGGCTCCCAATCTAAGATTATTAATTTTATTAATGTCACCCATTAATCTTATGAATTTTAAAGGGCTGTTTATCAGAATATAATTATAAGCCGGATTCTGTTTTAAGGATTTATATTTATCTTAAATTCAATATATATTACGTTAGTATTTTTAAATTAACAATTTATCTATTTTCAGAGAATTTATTTTACGTTATTTGTTACTGAATAATATTTTCTTCTACCATTATTTACATAATGGGTTTATTAAACCATAAAAGAATAGCCGGACTTTCCTATTATTAAAAATATTATACCTGATAATTATAAAAATAAAATCTGGAGGAGGGTTATTAAATTACCGCTACCTACTTGTTTAAGGTCCAGATACGAAGTATGGGCCAGCCAATTAGCTCCCAGTTAGCCCATCCTTCGATGGGATAACCTCCCAGCATCCTTGGAAGCCATTCGCTTCTTGCGGATTGCATCCTTGGAAGCTGGTGGCTTCACCCCACTGCATCGCGACGAAGCTGATGGCGAACTGCTAAAATAAATTCCCATCTTCGATGTACTAATTAAAATGGCTACGGAAGATGGGATTTGAACCCATACGACTAGGCCGTGGCATCCTAAATACCATGTGTATACCATTCCACCACTTCCGTAAAAAGGGAATTAAAAAGAAAGGATAATAAAAAGATAAAATTTAAGAAAAAAAATTTAAAATATCTTTACTTAATTCATAAATAAATCCTAAAGTTAAAATAACTAAAAATAAAAAAGCAATCCAAAAACCAAAAAAGGAAATATCATATAAAATAGTAGCAAAAGGGAATAAAAAAATAATTTCTACATCGAAAATTAAGAATAAAATAGCTACTAAATAAAAAAGAATATTAAATTTTTCTCTAGCTGAACCAATAGTATCCATACCACATTCATATGGTGATAATTTAGAAAAATCTGGTTTATTTAAAGGTAATAATAAATTAATAATTAAAATAAAAGAAAGTAAACAAGGAGTAAAAATAATAAAAACAGATAAAGTATTCATTTTATAAATATTTTTGATTTTATTTTCTTTATTTTTCTTTTCTTCCCATTCCCAATCTTCTGATTGGCAATCTTTAATTTTTTCGGATAGATAAGATTTGAACTTATAATCCTCCAGTCCCAAACCAGATGCGTTACCTATTACGCTACTATCCGTTATACGGGCAGAATGGGATTTGAACCCATGAAGATAAAAAAACCTTTTTTCGTTTCAAGCGAAATACCTTAAACCTCTCAGTCATCTACCCTAAATTTAATGAAGGGAATTAAAATAAAAGAATAATAGTAACAATAGAAGAAATAAAAATAAATAAACCTAAAACTAAAGGAAATAAAGATTTCCAGCATAAAGAAATTAATTGATTAAATTTAACTCTAGGAAGAGTTGATCTTACCCAAATAAAAATAAATAATAAAATACTTATTTTTATTCCTAAAATTAAAGGTTGTATTAATGTTAAAATGGCTCCGTCTGTAATAAAAAAAGAAGAAAAAGGTAATAAAAATCCACCTAAAAATAAAATAGTTATTAATGCAGACATAGATATCATAGCACCATATTCACCTAAAAATATTAAAGCAAAAGAGAAAGAACTATATTCAGTAAAAGCTCCACTAACTAATTCTGATTCTGATTCAACTAAATCAAAAGGAGGTCGGTTGGTCTCGGCCAACGCTGAAATAAAAATTATAATAAATAAAGGAAATAAAGGAAAAAGGAAAAAAGAACATTGTTGAAATAAAACGATCTCGTTAAGATCAAATGAATGTGTCACCAATATTACACTCAGCACTGTTAAACCTAATAATAATTCATATGATACTAATTGAGCCGTTGTTCTTAAACATCCCATTAAAGAATATTTAGAATTACCTGACCAACCAGCTAAAATAATACCAACTACACCAATAGAAGAAATAGCAAATATATATATTACACCTAATTCCATATCTGATATTTGATAACCTCTACTAAAAGGAATAGGAGCCCAACTCAACAAATTCATAGTAAAAATAATAATAGGAGCTACCAACAGGAGGATCCTGTTGCTTTGAGAGGGTAAAATAGTTTCTTTTAATAATAATTTAATACCATCACTTATTGGTTGTAAAAAACCAAATATACCTACTTTATTAGGACCTACTCTTCATTGCATAGAACCCATTACTTTTCTTTCAGCTAAAGTTAAAAATGCAATAGCTAATAAAATAGGAAATATTAAGAATAATATTTCTATAATAATTGTAATCATAATTTTTTTTTGTTTTTTTACTATTTCTTTTTTATCTATAAGTTCATCCCATATGGTTCTCTTATGTCGTTTATGGCTTTTTTATTTTTCCTGTTCTACTGATTTTAAACATAAAATTATAGGACCTATCATAGCTAATAATAAAATAAAAGAAATTAAAATTAACCATAAAGAATAATATGTATATAAATTATATCCCACAGCCTTAAGCTGTGAAAGATAAAATAAATTATTTTCCCATAAAAATTGATTTGTTCTATATATTTCTGTTATATTTGCTAATTTTATACCATTTATATAATCAAATAGCGAAGTAGAAAGCGAAAATTTAATTAAATCAGCATCGAAGATGTATTCAATAATTTGATGATTTATTAATATATTTTTATTTTCACCATTACCTAGTAATAATATTATTCCTAATCCTATTATTCCTGATATTAATGGTATTTCTTTTTTTAAACCTAATTTTTCTTTTAATGATGGATTAATAAATTGATCAGTTTCTAACATCATTATAGCAAAAATAAATAAAATAGAAATAGCACCTACATAAATAATTAAATAAGATAAACCTAAAAAAGTAATATCAAAATATATAAATAAAGAACCTACAGCTATGAAAGCTGATATTAAAGATAATACAGAATAAATAGGGTTAATAGAAATAAAAATAAATAAACCTGTTAAACCAATTAAAAATTTTAATATTGTTATCATTTTTTTTGTTTTTGTTTTTTATGTATATTTTCTTTTTGAGTTTTTTTACTCCTTGGAGATAAAGAGAATTGAACTCTTTCTTTAGGTTTGCAATACCCATATACTACCTTTATATTATATCCCCTTTTAAATGCCAATAATGTGATTTGAACACATTACTTCCCTTTGGAAGAGGGACGGTTTACCATTTAACCTATACTGGCTTTAATTATATATTTAATAACCTACTTGGAGAAATAGGTAGACTCAAACGACTTAAAATTGTTTGCTTTTTAGCGTGAGGGTTCAAATCCCTCAGTAGGTATTATTTTATTAGAGAAGTATGCATTTTGGTATTGCACTCGTCCTGTAAAGACGATGGATTTATCCATTTTGGGTTCGAATCCCAAACTTCTCAAATTTAAGGGGAGATAGCTCAATGGTAGAGCTTACTGCTCATAACAGGAAAGATATTAGTTCAAATCTAATTCTCCTCAAAATATTATCCGATCGGAAAAGATTCTCCTCAAAATGCGAATTAATGTAAAGGTTAGCAGATAAGGTTCATAACCTTGTAGTGATTGTTCGAATCGATCATTCGCAAAAGATCTCATCATCTAAGGGTAGGATATAATATCTTCATTATTAATATGTTCGTTCGAATCGTACTGGGATCATTTTATAAGAAGATTAATATTAAATTAATCTGATTAAGAATCGTAACTTAACGGTAAAGTTTTTGTTTGATAAGCAAAATATAATGGTTCAATTCCATTCGATTCTAATTACGGCTTTGACCGTCTACGAAACGGCAACTTGATGTTCGACAAACAACAGCTTTCATTAAGCTACAAAGCCAAAAAAGAAAATTAGACCAAGTAGCATAATAGGTAATGTAAAGGATTGCAAATCTTTTTGATAAGTGTTCGATTCACTTCTTGGTCTTTTTATTTCTATTAGGGAATATAACTTAATGGTAGAGTATCAGACTTTTAATCTGAATTGTTTGGGTTCAAATCCCAATATTCTCAATTTTTAAGCCTTGATAGCTTAACAGGTAAAAGTACGGAACTGAAAATTCTGGGTAGGATGTTCGAGTCATCCTTGAGGCAAAAATAAAAATAAATACAATAGCGGGAAAGGGTATGAATCCTTAATATTCGTGTATGAAACGAATGTTTTACTTTAAACTATCCTGCCAAAAGTAAGGCCAGACCGATGGCCTTTTAATATTTTTTGGATGGAGGGATTCGAACCCCCGTATAACGAATTCAAATTTCGAGGCCTTACCTACTTGGCTACATCCAATGAAATTATTATATCATTGAAGGCCGGGTGCGGGACTTGAACCCGCATAAAGTAATTTACAAGATTACTGCTTTACCAATTAAGCTAACCCGACAAAAATTTATATCGTATAATTAAACTTAGAAATAGATATAAATAAAGATGAGTCATTAAAATAAAAAATTAATTACTCCCATGTGAAAACATGGCCGATTTTTAATAATATAGCTCACCAACCAGTTGGTTATGGTTAGCTATTTATTAGTGGGCGGTATTAACCACCCTTCGGAGCCTGATTTCCGATAATGTCGATGTATATGCCATCCAGAAAATATCAGCAGTTTGCATGGGGAGGACTGACTGGGTCCTCCGAGCGCTTCTAATTTTTATTAAGTTTGGCTTTAGTAAAAGCTATAGGGTTATAATTTAATTGGTTAAAATCTTCATCTCCAAAATGAATAATAAAGGTTCAAATCCTTTTAACCCTGAATTTTTATTAATATTAAAAATTTAGCCTGCTGGAAGTGGGTGGTTAATACCGCCCGTTTAAATGGAATATTTATGTTCTAGATCCAAAGGATCGGAAACATAAATTATCCTACCAGATATGTATAAAAAAAAAAACAAAAAAACATTAAAAATGGGTAAAAAACATACATCAAGTTTAAAATTAATTAAAATAGGAAATTGGAATAATATAAATTATGGAAAAAGAATAATAAATCAAGAATATAAAGAAAAACAAGTTAAAAAAATAATAGGAACTATATTTAAAGAATGGGCCAGTATTACTGAACCCGTATTCGTACATAAATTAAATGAAGTAAAAATAATAATATATTATTGGACACCATATAATAATATAATATCTTTTAAAGAATTTGAGATGACTATCTCACAATTAACTACATATATTTCTAAATTATTTGGTCTTACCGTTAGGCTGGATATCGTTTATCTTAATAGACCTTTTTTATCTAGTAATATATTAGCTGAATTTATTGGTATAAATATAAGAAAATATACTTTAGTAAAAATAGGAGCAAGATTGACGAAGGCAATCGGAATAAAAAAAGAAATAAAGGGATCTGAAATATCTTATAATTATAAAAATATTAAATCAGGAGTTCTACATAAAACTTTAAAAAGTTATATTTCAGGTATAAAATGTGTTTTAAGTGGTAGAATAATGAAAAGAAAAAGTGCTAATAGAAGTAAAAAACAAATTTTTAATAAAGGTTCTTTTCATTTTAATTCTTTTCCTTCTTTAATTGATTATCGTAATGCTTATATTTTACCACGTGGTATAGGTGGTAAATATATAAAAAATGGTTCAATTGGTATAAAAATTTTTATTAATAATTCAATTTCCCTCCTTTAAATTTTTATTTAATTCCCTGCAGACTATTATTAGTCTACCATTTTACCATTATATTTTCATCTCCCTTATATCGTCAATACATAGGGGGATATGCGGTCGGAGCCACATAGTGGGGCCCGCGTTAATTCTATTGAGTAGCACTTATATAATTTTTAAGTGCACTATTTTAAATGGTGGGTTTATGATAAGAAGATACAAAGTATCCTTGCTACGCACATATTTAACTATATATATTAGTAGTCTCCCATCTAAGATGCTAATTTTATATATCTGAATCTTTCCATTCGGATACAAAGTATGGCAATCTCTTCCGTTACAATATTACATATTTAATTCGCCTCCTTAGGGGGGAATTGAATTTGTATATCTTTACATCTCATTTATATTATTTACACCACAATTTTTGTGTTTACAAAACTTTTTTGTATTATAGATAATGTGTTCATTCAGTATATAGTATTAATGTAGATAATTATAGATAATCTGATATATTAAACTATCTAATTTTATTTAAATATGATATAATTTTATGGAGCATTTAAGATGCCTGTAATAATAGGGGGTTACTACGTAACTGATTATTAATAATCTTTAATATCGTCAATAAATTGTAGGCGTAACTACGTAACCGGTTAATGTACTATTAATAATGTTAAGTACCAGTTTTATCTCAGATCGTAGATCTAACAAGAGCATCCGAAGATACGAAGATTAATAATTTAGACCGCCATATCATGGCGGAACAACAGTATTACTGTTGTTATATAGCATACCGATACAAAGTATCCTTATGGTTATAATATAATAATAAAATTTTGTATAAGAATACAACGAAAATATACTACATGTAAAATATAAAGATAGTAATAATAAGAATGGATATAAGGGATTATATTTAATTAGTCTAGATACGAAGTATCCTTATTAACAGTCATGGATGACTTATATAAAAATGTATACACATCTAGATAAAATAAAAACTACCCTTATTATCTTTAAATTTTTGTCATTATTACAAACTTTATCTTTATTCTCGCATATTTTATATGCTCATTACTACGAAACCTTTATTTTTTGTTACTTTTTTATTTAAATAATTTTTATTATATCTCAGCTATATTACCCGTGTAACTTTTTTTATTCTTTATTATTTAGGGGGGGCGTTACTATGTAACTTAAATGGAAATAAAAAAGTTATATTTAACCAAAAGAAGTATATCTTTTTTCGTTCTTACGAACCTAATTTTTACCATCTTGGATGCCTACGGCACTGATTTTCTTAATTTTATTCATTAATAAAAAATTTTGAATATTCAGTTTCTGAACGAGAAGAAATATAAATAGATCCTCTTAAACGAGACATTGTTACTAATATAGATAAAGCAATAGCTACTTCAGCTGCTGCAATAGCTAAAATATAAAGTATAAATAATTGACCAATAATATCATCATGAGAAAAAGAAAAAATAGAAATAATATAACCAGTAGCTAATAAAATGATTTCTATAGAAATAACCATTAATAAATAATTATTTCTGTTGAAGCTGAAACCATAGATACCTAAAAAAAATAAAAAAAAACCTATAGTCATAATTTTATAATTAATATTTTTTATATTTGAAGAATATTCTTTTTAAATATCCCCCTATTATATATATCCCCAGAGAGGCATGTAATGCTTCCTCAACTATTTAAAACGGAAAAAGGGGGACTTGAACCCCCAAGGAGTTTTTCTCCACAGTTTAGCAAACTATTGCCATACCTTTAGGCGATTTTTCCTTATTTTATTAAGCAGTAGCTCTGAATTGAACAGAGATCAAATCATTAACAGTGATTAGCTTTACCATTAAGCTACAACTGCTAAAAAGGGAATTAACTTAAAGATAAGGAAAGAATAAGATAAATCTAGATTTATCTCTTAAAATAAAATAAGGTAATAAATAAGTAGCAAAGAAATAAGAAAGTATAAAAATAAAAAAGAAAGCAAAAGAAATTTGATGGAAAAAACTAAAAGGGATTAAATGAGGCATAATAAAAAAATAATAATGAGTATAAATTATATGAAATATGGATTTTTCCTGGAGGAGCTTAAGCTCGGAAACAGATTTAATAGAGCCACCCGAGAACGGCGGGTTGGCTGGAAGCCATCTGCTAAACATAATAAAAAGAAATATATGAGATATGAAATATCGGTAACCATTTTTTATAATTGGCTTGTTTCTACTATATAAAAATTTTTTTTATTTTTTATATACAAAGCCCGAGACTACAATCCCCAGCGATTCGCTTCTTGCGGATTGCATCCTTGGAAGCTTATAACTATCAGTTATCGGCTGGTGGCTTCACCCCACTGCATCGCGACGAAGCTATTTTTAACTTTTGATAAGGGTATTATATTCCGTTTATGATTTATTTTACAATTCTGGTACAGGTTCCCCTACACCAACCAGTTACGACTTAGAACTAATAGTGAAAGGTGATATGGGAAAAAGAAAAGAAAGAAAGAAAGAGAAGTATATGAATATAAAAATCGCTACTTTATTTCAAAAAATCTTTTAAATTCACCAAAACCAATCACTTTCAGCCCTTGACGGGCAATTAGTACACCTTCCAGAAAAAATTTCACCGTAACATAATAATTCACGATTACTAGCAATTCCAACTTAAGATATTCGAGTTTCAGAATATCATCTGTACTAAAGTTTAATTTAAAGATTAGCTCTTTATTTTTTTTTGCCACTTTTTGTATAAACTTTTGTGGCACGTCTATAGCCCTACTCATAAGGGTCATGAGGACTTGTGTTAATCCCTTTAAATATCTACGGAATATTTATTTGATAGATATAAGTAAAAATTATATAAGGGGGTTGCGTTCTTTATAAGACTTAACTAAATATTTCACAACAAGAACTGAACACAGCCATGCAACGCCTGTAAAAAGAATAACAAAAGATAGGTAAGATTTTTAGTGGATCATCTAATTAAACAACATGCTTCACTGCTTATTTGGAAGACCATCTTTTCTTTTGGGTTTCAAGGTTGCCCTAATACTCCCCAGGTGGAATGTTTAACCTGTATAGGTAAAAGGGCACCCCTACGGGTGTGCCCAAAAACATTCATAGTTTAGGGTGTGGACTAAAAGGGTATCTAATCCTATTTGCTCCCCACACTTTCGTATCTGAATGTCAATGAAATATAAGAAATCTGCATTAGCCAATAGGAGTTCCTTCAAATATGTCCAGATTTCATCCTTACACTTGAAATTCCAATTTCCTTTAAACCATTCAAGTAATATAATAATAAAGAAAACCAAATATAGGTCTTTGACCCCTTAATTTCTTTGTTATATTACCATCTAATTACACTTTACACCTAATTATGAAGCATAACGCTTATCCTTCTCGTATTACCGCGACTGCTGGCACGAGATTGGTCAGGATAAAAAAAAATAAAAATAACTCATAATGTATATTAATCGGATTCAAGATCCTTTATTTATTTTTCGCTTGAGCATTCTATTTAGCTGGAGCAATCTTTCGATCCTTCTCCAATATTCCTCACTGCTGACAAATTTTATTTTGTGTGGCCCTTTTTTCATTGCCACTGTGATTGATCATCCTCTCAGATCAATTATGGATCATTGGTTAGGTAATCTTTTAAATCACCTACTGCCTAATCCAAATCTTAATTTATCCAAATGCGAAAATATTTCTTTAAAGGTATTTAACCTATCATTTGGGTAAAATTTAAGAATATTACTCACCCTTTCGCCATGGATTATATAATCCGTTCGACTAACATGTGTAAAGCTAATAGATAGCGTTCATGCAGAGCTAAGATTAAACTCAGAAAAAAAATAGTAATAGAAAAATCAGGAGCATCGGCTTTCGATGCTATAAAATCTATTACGTCTTACAATCAATACGTTAGTGTTTAATTTTTTTTGATAAATTTTAATCAAGTTTCTTGAAAATTAGTACTATTTAGCTCCGACCTCACGGTCCTTTCACTATAAGCCTATGAAAAGGTTTATTTTCCTTTATTTTTTGGATATTATCTTTATCCTTTCTTTATATTAACAATTTCTTTTGGCTTGTTTCCTACTTTATATGCTTTCAGTAGTTATCATTTATTAATATTGCTTCTCAGCTATACAAAAATCTTCAAGTTTTTATAACTGAAAAACAAGGGATTAACTCAATCGATTCCTTTCGTACTACGAAAAAGACCAAAATTATAATTGTTTTCCATTAGTAGATAGGATCCATACTGTCTTACGACGTATTTAACCCAACTCACGTACCTTTTTATTTGGCGAACAGCCAAACCCTTGGAACATACTACTGCTCCAGGATAAGATGAGTCGACATCGAGGTGCCGAGCTATGCAGTCAATAGGTACTCTCGTGCATAACTAGCCTGTTATCCCTTGAGTAGCTTAATCCGATAATCGATAACCATTCCATATTGATATTATCGGTTCACTATGTCCGTCTTACGACCCGATTCGGATTGTAATCCTTATCGTTAACCCTATTTTATCATTATATTAATATCGTGATTATTTTTCACGGCAGATAACCCATCTGCAAAAATAGAGCTTAGAACTCCTCAGTTACTATTTATGAGGATCTCATCCCAAGAAAACTGTCTCATAAACAACGGGACGTACGCATGCGTCCTTTTAATTAGAATTTTAGTTAAGGGATTTCACTATTGCCAATAAATGACTACCTTATATTCTACACCTAAAAATCATAAAAAAAATATTTATTAACAGTAAAGCTTCAAAGGGTCTTCCCGTCTAGCTAATGGTAATCCGCATCTGCACGGATATTGTAATTTCACTCAGTTCATCTTTGAGACAGTAAGAGAAGTCATTATACCATTCATGCAGGTCACTAATTAGATGACAATGGATTTTGCTACCTTAGGATCCTCATAGTTAGGACCGCCGTTTACTAGAGATTATAAGAAAATCATAATAAAATTCTTATTTAACTTACTAGCACTGGGCAGGTTTCACACTTTATACTAAGGCTGTAAGCTATGGCAAAGTGCTATGTTTTTAGTAAACAGTTGTTCTCTTCTATTCTGTGTCGGTGGCGGCATTATATGCCCTCACCCCTCTTTATCCCTAAGTTACAGAGGTAATTTGCCGAGTTCCTTAAAGATGATTATCTGAAACGCCTGAATATACTCAATAAAAAAACCAGTGTTGGAATTAGAACGGTAAGATAAAAATTTTTCCAGGTTAAAAATAAATTAAAGATGAAAACCAAAATTAATTTATTAATAACAGATATTTGCTTATCTACTCATCAATTTATATTTATTTTAGAGACCGTTTTTTTTCTAAGAGGTTTATCCTATCTCAGTTTAACCTATTTTTTTCGGCGTGAATGATTTTAACATTCATTTTTGTTACTCATGTCAGCATTCTCTCTTCAGATATGAGGTACGGTTTTTACCTTTCCTTTCCATTTACTGAATGTTCCGCTACCGATTTAACACCTAATTTCGGTTAATGACTTTAGACCCTTTACATTTTCGATGCAAATTATCAAAAATGAAAAACATTTTTCCTCTTGAGCTATTACGCTTTCTTTTATAGATGGCTGACTCCAAGCCCACTAAAGAGTTGAATAATTAGCATTACTTTCTTTATATCACTTAGTCATTCATTAGGGACCTTATTTTAGGTTTAGGGCTTTTTCCCTTTTGTCTTATGAGCTTATCCCCTTAAGACTGACTATTTTATACTTTAACTTAAAATCTTTTTATGATTAGATTTTTTTTTTTTTAATTTACTCATTTTTTTTGGTAATTAAAGATAATCCATTGCAAAATTGATTTTAATTTTTTTTAAAATGTTCTACTATTATAGTTTTCGCGGAATACCAGCTATCTTCTAGTTCGATTGGTCTTTCGCCCCTTCCCACAATTCATCCTTGTTTATTGCAACAAACTAAGGTTCAGTCCTATAACTTGATCATGGGAAGATCACTAGATTTCGGGTCTGATAATAGAAACTTATTAAGGATTAAACATCCGATATTTTCATTACGATTTTTCATCTTGCTTCTATTATCAACTTGCTGACCCATTATGCAAAAGGTACGGAGTTTATTCTTTTATTTTTCTCCTACTTATAGAATCACAGATTCAGGTTCTTTTTCACTAGTTATCTACAGACGTATAACGTCTTCATCTTTTCAATCTGTTCCTTTACAGTACTTTACTCTATTACTCTATATATCATATTTAGTCTTAGAGGATGGTTCCCCTTTTTTCAAACAAGTTTTCTCTTATTCTACTTTTTTTTATATTTATATTAATTTATCCCACTGGACTTTCACCTTCTTTGGTTTAACTTTCCATTTTATTTAGGTAAAAATATAAATATAAGAGAAGCATTACATGCCTCTCTGACTGTTCAAATTTTGTTCGCCACTACTTTTTGAATCTCGGTTGATTTCTTTTCCTCTGCTTAATTAGATGTTTCAGTTCTGCAGGTTTTTTTTGGCTTTGCCCTTTGATATTTTTATATCTTTGGAATTTATTGTTTCATCTTTTAATCCACAATTTTTTGGTTTTAACCTCCATCTGATATATAGGTTTGTCATTCTCTATGATCCCTTTTATTTCTTGATTATTAATTTTTATACCTTGAACACATAACAATATCTAGTTTAACCGATAGTAAGTTAAATCTCTTTATTATATATATTTATATATATACTATTCATTATTTTTCCATATTATCTATATAATTTAATTATTTTACCTTGACTATATCTTTATTCAACCTTAAGCTGTTCGTTCTTACGAACCTAGGCCATTAAATTTTATTTAAATTTATTTAAATACTCATTTGGTTTTACCTTAAATATTTCATCTAATGGTAAAAATTACCATTCATTATAAATGGTTTACATATTTTTATCTTCCCATATCAATATTTATATTGAAATCTATTTTTAATTATTTTTCCCCCTTTGTAGCTCTCCTTTGGGTATATAAGTCTCCAGCCCGAGGCTACTTGCCATTCACTGGGAGGTTATCCCATCGAAGGATGGGCTAACTGGGAGCTAATGACTAATATACTTCCAAATGATTATATAATCGGATGCAGTAATTAATTATAACTAAAAATTAGATTGGGATATAAAAGTATCGGAATGGCAAGATATTACCTTTTATTATAATTTATATTTTATTAGATAGAAGCAGTTGGCTCGACCGTGATTACGTTATTTAACGTCATCACCCCATTAGCTTATTAGGCCATTTAATCGACCGGAAGCTTAAAATAATTATTTTTTTATATAAGCTTATACATAGTATAATCATTATGAGTTATGTACATAACTCATATATTGGTCTCATAAAGCGAATAGTATCTATTGGCTTTGTGATAATTACTCATAGTTTGTATTTCGTTACTACGTAACCTTACTAATATTACTTAATATATAGTATAATCTTTATAAATAAAAGGTTATATTACATATAAAAAAATAATAAAGAGCATATATTTATCTTAAATAGTAACATTTAAGATAACACCATTAAATATAAATTAGGTAATATTATACCTGTATACTTGAAATATAACCATTAAGTAAATATATAAATTATTAAAATATGGTGAAATTGAATAAAGTAACCATCAATATTCAATTATATATAGTACAATTGAATACTACAATATTTTCTAATATAAAAAAGAACCATACGAACACGCAGTGTTCCAATGGGAACATTGAGATACTTTATATATGAATGGTAAAATAGAATAGGTAGTATCCAATGAGAAGAACTATATATATTCTAATGGTACATATAGAACCTAATAAATAATAAATAGCATCTAAGTCTAATAGAACATTTTCAAGTGAATATATAACACTATATATATAAAATAAGGAACCATATAAATTTTATGGTTCCATAAAAAACTTATAAATAGGTATAAGTCTAATGTAATATCGTTACGAAGTTACCATATATAACTTCTATAAATAATAAATGGATCCATCTAAATTTTATATTACATTTTCAAGTGAATATATAACACTATATGTACTTTATTAATATAAAATGGTACAATCTAAGCCTAATATAACCATTTCTAATTAATATAAGTTACGTAGTAACCATCTAAATAAAATGGTAGCATATAAGCCTTTACGAACCATTTCTAGTCTATAAATACAATAAAATCAGATAAAAAAGAAAAGGTACTATCTAAATACAATCGAACTATTTAAGGTTACTACGTAACGATCAAATTAACAATTAATGGAGCTTCGGGTGGAGGGAGTGGGCAAGAAGCCACCTAATTGATAATTATAAGTTATCGGCTTATTTTTATTCTAATAAAACGGATCCACTCATTCGAACAGTGCGTGTTCCAATCCATTTTTACTTAATTGTAAAGTTAGATAAAAATAGGATTCATGTAATGAATCGGTACTATCTTAATACAATCGAACCATATAATACTCAATGGTACTATATTTTCTTATTTATATTTAATTAGTATCACCTATACTAAATCTTACCATTAATTTTTCTAATATGATATGGTACTATCTATATTCAATGGTACTCTATCTAATCTAATTGTTCCGATACTTTTAGTATCCCTATTTACCCCCATTATTGGAATGCGGGTCTATTAATCGCCATTATTGGAATGCGGCTCTATTTACCCCCATTATTCGAATGCGGCTCTTTGTATTCAACTATATTATGAATACTAAGTATTCAACTCGACTCGTTGGAACAGTGCGTGTTCCAATCCATTTTTATTTAATATTAAGTGGAACCATATAAGCCTAATGAAACTATTTAAATTATAATGGAATAATATTTCCTTATTAATATTAAAAGGTTATATCTAAATTCAATGGTACTATATAAAGCTAATTGGAATAATATTTTCAAATCGATGGTACTCTCTAAATTTAATGGTACAACTCACATTGTTATGTGTATTTAATGGAGCTATATATACTTTTTATTACTATATCAAGTGAAATTAATCGATTTTTACCTAATGGTACTATCTTAATTATATCGAACTATATAAATTATAATAGTACATATAGAACCAAATAAA
The DNA here is from genome assembly GCA_001970855.1 of Smittium culicis. Taxonomy (NCBI): domain Eukaryota; kingdom Fungi; phylum Kickxellomycota; class Harpellomycetes; order Harpellales; family Legeriomycetaceae; genus Smittium; species Smittium culicis. The sequence goes on along the minus strand of LSSN01006112.1, from coordinate 66,980 downwards.
CATTAGATGGTACTATTTTAATCTTTTGATCTATTAAAAGTCAACAAGTACAATTTATAACTCTTTATAAAATTTTGAACTTTATAAACTTAATGGAACCATTAAATACTTAATGGTATAATTTTATTAGATTTAAAATAAATGGTACAATCTAAGCCTAATCGTACCTTTAATTCTTTATCATAAAATTTAAATTTTATAAGTACTATCTATACTCATTCGAACCATATAATATTAAATAGATGGTTACTACGTTACGATTAAATAGTACATATATAATATGATTTAATATAAATAAGTACCATCTTTATTCAATATTATATTTAAAGCATTGAACACAAGTAAAGAAATAAAATATTGAATATTTTATTTTATTGATAAATATTAATAATCAAAATTACCATATAATTTATTGATAATAAAGGATTTTTTATCCGAATTAGATAATTTCGACATAAAAAAAAAGAGATTTCACTACTGTATAGATTTATCTAACACATTATTATATCTATTAATATCCTACTTTTTTATTAATTTCTATACTTATTAATCAAATACCATACTTGTAATAACCATCGGATACCTAATGAAACTATATATAATGAATTAGAAAGAAAGTAGTGAATTAGAAAGAAATATAATGAATTACAAGAAAGGATAGAGATACAATATGAAGTAAATTATAATTAGGTATAAAGGCTCAGACATTCAATGAGAAATCAGAGAATAGAAAATATCAAAAACCCATAACCGGTTTATAGTACCGGTGGACATAATAATAAATTTACTGATAAATACGACCAAAAAATTAACTGGAAAAATTAAAAATAAAATATGACCAAAGAACCTATTATAAAGGATTAAAATATGTATATGATTCAATAATCTTCTAAATAGAATGATTGAGCTATTAATATATTAATCCCATTTGCAATATATTAATCAATAGAATCAATTAATATATGATTATTTATCTAAATATTTAAATATACTACGTATATTTAAAATAAAAATAATATACTACGTATATTATATATCAAAATATAAAATAAATTTATAACTAATAAAGAGGAATTAAATAAATATCTTAGGATCAATTTATATATAATTCTTTACTAATTGAACCTAGTAACCTATTTTAAAAAGAATAAACATATAAGAAATATGTATATAAAAAACAAGTAAACCTTTATAATAAAAAATAAATATATGACCAAAAATTATTAATAAATTAAATTTATTAAATGTAAAATTAAACATTTTTCTAAAGTTTAGAAAAAATTGAATTACATCAATTCACTCCCAATAATAAATAAATCAGCTTAATAAATCAATAGGACCTATAAATCCGTACCAGTACGGATTCTTGAAAAAGAATAATAATATTAGTATTATTATTAATTGGTTTATAAAATATAGATTGTACCTATATACTTGAAATAGAACCATTAGATAAGATATAGATTCATTTGGTATATATTATACCATTAGGTATTAAATGGATAAATAAAACGTGAAAGTATTATATTGAGTATAGATAGTACGAATAAATTATAAAAATTATATCTGGTAACTTCGTAACGATTATTACATTAGGCTTAAATGGAATCTTTAATATAAATTAAAGTATTAAATGGTTCCATTGAGTATAGATAGTACCATTAAGTTTATATGGTTATTTTAAATATAAATTAGGTACATATGGTAAAATTAAAAATGGAACATTCGGTGAATATGGTTACTTTTTATTCCTTTAGGATATATATGTCTTATTAGTTTAGATAGCTTAATTAAATATTGATAAGGGAATATTATATCATTAAATATTTAATATTATAATAAATAAGATACGCAGTATCTTAATTTAAAGAATAAGATTTCTAATCATATAATATCAATTTAATCTATATCCCTGGAAAAATACCTAAAATAGAATGACTTAAACTATAATTTAAGCTTAATATGAAAATTATGACGGCCATATAAATTATTACATAATGTAAATTATATAAAGATCCTATCTATTAAGCATAATAAAGTAATGACAGTATGATAAAATTTATATAATACGATTATAATAAGTGCATGTTAAACATGCCGTTAGTTGTATCTAATATTCACTTTACGTAATTACGTTAGGGTATGTGATAATTATTCTTTTATTTATTCATTATACGTTATATTACTTAAAATTATTTATTTATAAAGAGATTAATATATAATTTCATTAAACTAGATATTGTTATGTGTTCAAGGTATAAATCAGTTATTTCATAACTTTATCCATTAAATTATTTAAGTGGAATAATAAATCATAATTAGAAATAAGATTAGATGATCTATTGTTAATTTTTAAATTAAAAACTTTAAATCTTTTTCATTCTAATATTTATTCTTTTACTTTTATTTTTTATTAGCCTTAAAAGCTTTAATTGCTTCCAAGGAAGCGTCAGGCTGATCAAAGTGCCTACTTAATTATATATTCAAAAACTTGTCGGGTTAATGTATAATAAATGCTGTTTATTGTATGGAGTATAATTAAAACTGGCTTGTTAATATGTAGATAAACCTTATACCAATAATTATTCTCATTATTTGTAATTATTGGGTTAAGAGGTAATAAAATAAAATTTGAAAAAACTACCTTTGAGATAGTGAAATAAGGACATAAAAAATACTAGGGGTAAAAAATAATGAAATTGATATCTTCCCATCCCGATACTTAGTATCCGAATCCATTAAAATATTAAAAATAAACCTACTTATTTTGTCATAAATTAAGTACTTAATCTGGAAAGGAACTGAATAAAATATTAAAGGGGAGGGTTAGAGGAAAAATTAAACTGAGATTTAAAAAGTAAAAATATAAGAAATTCAGTAATAAAACGAGGAAATAAAGCCAAAAATTATATGTAATATTATTTTGCATAAGAATATGATAATAATAAGAAAAGGATGAGATCTAAACTCTCTTTAATTTATTCAATTAAAATTGGGTGAAAAATAAAGTAATTTGGTCATTAATGATTATGATAGGTAGTATTATTTAAAATTTAATTGTTGGAGATATATACTCTATTTGGTTGTAACCAACTTACGCTTTATTTTATTTGAACCAATCTACGCTATAAGTCTATTGTAACCAACCTACGCTATAAGTCTATTGTAACCAACCTACGCTTTTGGAATCGTTATAAAATTAAAAATTAAATGGTCTCAAATAAAATCGATATATTTTATATTTCTAAGTAATCAATGGTTTAATAAAATTAACACCTTGTATAATCCATTTAGGATGCTATAATCAGTCATATCCTTATAAAATTAGATAGATAATATATACCAAACCTACCTCATTTTTATTTTTTACTTCCAATTATCTTTTCTAATATTTTTTAATAATACTGATACTACTACTAATAATAATAAATTAACTTAATTTGTAAAAGTTTTATTTATAATAAAAAATGGATAATAAAAATGGTAATATAGTTTAAAAAGATTTTATTACTTATCGAAGTATAGTACTACGTACTCTTATAGCTATACCTTATATTATTTCTTTTATAAACATAGAAGTACTACCTGGATAGGAATATATATAATTAAACTATATGAGGTTACTGGCTTATTTATTATAATAACTTATAACTAATTACCTAACGATTAATATAAGGTAACTACGTTACGATTATAATTTCATATATATTTTCTTATATTTATTATTATCCAGATACGTAGTATCTTATTATTATGGTAACTTCAAATTTTTATTTTCGAATCTACCCATATATATTTCAATCTTTCCATATCAATATTTTATATTGAAATCTTTCCATATCAATATTTTATATTGAAATCTACCCATTGGGAATCTTTACATTCCCAATCTACTCACTATCTTTGTTCACTATTTACCTCCTACCTGCAAACTTATATACATTTTACCTTAAATTTATAACCGAGTTTGAGAGATTGAAACTAATTTTCATAAAACTAGATATTATTATCTGTTCAAGGTATAAAAATTAATACTTTTATTTTTAAGACTATATTAATCCCGAAAGTTAAAAAAAAAAGTTTTTCATCTATATTGGTTACTTCGTAGTTTAATAATTAAGCATATGTGGGATTATATTAGGTAAGGGAGAGGTATTAAATGCTTCTCTTAAGGTTCAAATCCTTAAAATCCTTAAAATAAAAATATAAATAATGGGATTATATTAGGTAAGGGAGAGACATGAAATGCTTCTCTTAAGGTTCAAATCCTTAAAATCCTTAAAATAAAAAAACAAAACAAAAAATTATGAAATAACGGGAAGTATTAAAAACAAAAACAAAAAACAAATTATGTTATTATTATTATTATTAGTGCCAATAATTGGATCTTTAATTATTTTAACGATTAATAATACTTTATTAATCAAAAAAATAGGTCTGTTATCAACAATAACAGAATTTATAATTGTAATAATGATATGGATAGTATATGATTATAATAATCCAGATTATGTATACATACAATTATTATCAAATATAAGATTTGGTATAGATACTATTTCATTATTATTTATTATATTAACGGCTTTTATAATGCCAATAGCAATACTAGGTGGTTGGGGAATAAAAGAAAAAATAAAAGAATTTATAATATTATTATTATTATTAGAATCAATATTTATTTTTATTTTTACATCATTAGATATTGTAATTTTTTATATTTCTTTTGAAAGTTCTTTAATACCTATGTTTTTTTTAATAGGTATATATGGTAGTGATCCACAAGGAGCTGTAGGTAAAGGAGGGATTGTAAAACTCGAAAAAAGAACAAGAATCTATGCAACATATCAATTTTTTTTAATGACATTTGCAGGATCATTATTAATGTTATTTAGTATATTAAAATTATATTCTTATTTAGGAACAACTGATTATTTATTAATATCAACTTCTTATATTGATTATTATACACAATCTTTATTATGGTTTGGGTTTTTTATTTCTTTTGCTATTAAAACACCACTTATCCCTTTTCATCAATGGTTACCTTTAGCTCATACTGAAGCTCCTTTAACAGGTTCAATAATATTAGCAGCTTTGATGTTAAAATTAGCTACTTATGGTTTTATAAAATATTCTTTAATTTTATTTCCTTCAGCTTCTTCTTATTTTACTCCTTTAATTATGACATTAGGTATTATAAGTCTTATTTATTCTTCTTTTTCTACTTTAAGACAAATTGATATTAAAAAAATAATAGCTTATAGTTCTATAGGTCATATGGCTATTATTATTTTAGCTCTTTTTAGTAATTCTTATCATGGTCTTTCTGGTGCTTTATTTTTTTCTCTTGCTCATGGTTTTACTTCTCCTGCTTTATTTATTTGTGCCGCTATTTTATATGATATTTTTCATACAAGAACTTTACTTTATTTTAAAGGGCTTTCTATTTATCTTCCTTATTTTTCTTTTTTCTTTTTTATTCTTATTTTAGCTAATATGTCTACTCCTTTAACTTCTAATTTTATTGGAGAATTCTTATCTTTAATCGGTATCTTTAAATTTAATTTATCTTTTACTGCTATTCTAGCTACTTTTAGTATTATTATTGTTCCTATTTATTCTATTTGGTTCTTCTCTCGAGGATTCTTTGGTTCTTATAGTCTTTATCTTCAATCTAATAAAGATTTTGTTTTAAGAGATTTTCATTTAATTATCCCTCTTTTTATAGCTGTTATTTTTACTGGTATTTTCCCTAATTTATTTTTAGATATATTTGAATATTCAGTATCAACTATTCCAACATTATCTTTTGCTTTATTAACGCCCATTTGGCGAATGGATTCATTAAAATATATATTTAAAAAATTAAAAAAGATTTATTTTATATGGCTTAAAATTATATTTATGTTCCCATTTGTTATATATAAAAATTTATCTTTTATTTTAGTACATTGTTTAGTATTAGCTATTGCATTAAAGGCTCCTATAATGAACTATTTTAGTATAGTAATAATATCTATACATCTTGAAGCCTTTTCAACTTTGGTTAGTTTGTTTATTTTATCCAAAGTTGATTTTGGCTATAAATTTTTAACACAAAGTATAGGTTTAGATCTACAATACATGACACTACCTATGATTGGTAAAACTATTTTTAAAGGATTTGGTGTAGTTTCTGGTGGAATATTTCTATCTAATATTGATGGTTTTTTAAATGATAAAAGGAATAATCTTGCTTGAAGAGAATTTATACAAACAAGTCAAGAATTTAATATTACTCCAAATATAGATATTGCTGATAGCATGATAAATAGACCTTCGGCTATGGATAATTTTTCGGCTAAAATATCTGGAATATTTAAAATTGATGAAACTAACAGTATCTCCATAGAAGTAAGTAAAACATCTAACAATTTAATTGATCCTTCTAATTTCAATATATCTAGCCCATTAGAATTTTCATTCTTTGATTATCTTAATTACGATTATGTTATTGATATTTTAAGTTCAATATTAAGTTAATTTCCTTCAATGACTTTTATTCCCTTTTTGTTTAGCAAACAAGTTGCCTTACGTAATATTTAATTCCCCATTATATTATAATGGGGTTATTGGGTTGTAGTTGGTAATGATTCAATGAATGGCAACCAACCACGTAACTTAATTTAAATGTACACTCTTTAAGGTACCCAAATATATATATATACATTAAATTTGGTTAATGAATATTCTAAAGGTTCATAAAATTGTACCCGCTAATATAGCGGGGATAAAAGTTAAATAATACTATTATATTATAATTTTTCTTAATTCAGATTATCTAAAAATTTTACGTGATATTCTTTATGATCATTACAGACCCATTTATCTTATAATTATGATTTATTTATACTCTGTCTGATTATATTAGATTATAAATCTTTAATTACCTTATATTAATAATATAAACTTTAATATTAAGTTTAACATAAATATATTACTCTATTTTTATATTAAACATTTAAACTTATTTCCTATTAGGCACAATTAAATATTTTAATATAAACAGTATAAAATGATGGAATAAATATTTAAAAAATGTAGTTTAATATTAGTTTAATCATATAATATTTATTGAGTTTATCTTCAATATTATTAATAAAGGTTAGGTAGTTACTATATATTCTATCAAAAATTTTATTTAAATTACAACACTACGTGTCATCCTAACTCCAATAATAAATAATATAAATAAGGTACAAGTTCATATATGATTTATTTATTATATATAAACAAAAATAATAAATGTATATATAGCTCACAATTAAAAATTAATTAAATTAATCCTAATTAGGATTAATTTTAAGATCATCCAAATTATAAATTTAGGTAGAGATTGTAATTATGTAACTAAAATTTTTATTTACATAAGGTTATAGTACTGAAATAATATATTAAGGGTTAATTTACATAAGCGTGTTATACACTCTTATGGTAAATCGTTGGTTGTATTCTACTAATGCAAAAGATATTGGTACATTATATTTAATATTTGCTTTATTCTCTGGATTATTAGGTACTTTATTTTCATTAGTAATAAGATTAGAATTAATGGGACCTGGGGTTCAAATATTACAAGGTAACCATCAATTTTTTAATGTAGTAGTAACAGCTCATGCAATGTTAATGGTTTTTTATTTTATAATGCCTGCTTTAATTGGAGGTTTTGGTAATTTAGAAAAAAATACGATTGATACAAAAGGGATAATAAATAGATCAGAAAATTTAAATAAGAGCATAGGACCTTATTTAGCAGGTTTAATAGAAGGTGATGGTACTATTAGTGTAGGATGAAAATATAATCCACAAATAATAGTAGTATTCAATAAAAATGATTTACCTTTAGCTATACATTTAAATAAAATAACTGAATGTGGTCATGTACAAACTCCTTTAAATAGAGGTTATATATTATGGTCTATTCAAAGTATGGAAGATGTTTTAAAAATTATTTCAATAATTAATGGTTATATGTGAACACCTAAGATAGAAGCTTTACATAGAATCATTGATTGGTTAAATATAAAAAAAAAATTAGATTCCGATACTATAGTATCGGAATGGCAAAATATACCAAAATTAAATTTGGATAAAAGTGACATAGATTCTAATGCATGGTTAGCTGGTTTTTCAGATGCTGATGCTAAATTTAATGTGAATATAACTAAAAGAAAAAATAATAATTTAAGAGTCCAAATATTTTATCGATTAGAAATAAGACAAACTTATCATAGAAATGTTCCATGTGGTGTTTCTTATTTTAATATATTATCAAATATTTCAAGTTATTTAAAAACTAATTTATTTAGTTGAACTAGAATAATTAATGGCAACGTGTGTTGCCGTTTTACAGTAATATCACATAATATGGAGAGTCATAAATTTATTATCAATTATTTTGATAAATATCCTTTATTTTCAAGTAAATATTTAAATTATAAAGATTGGTGTAAAGTTCATGATATAATATTAAATAAAAAACATCTTACTGATGAAGGAAAAGTATTATCTATTTCGTCTCAAATGAATAATAAAAGAACTTATTTTAATTGGGATCATTTAATCAATTTATAAATATTTTTATCTCTGGCACGCATATTTAATGCGTGCCCAATCGTGTTTTTAATTGCCGTGGTCATTTTAAAAGATGATCTTATTATATCACTATTTGCGAGAAACTCCTAAAGTATTTATATATAAATTGAGAAAATTGAAAATTTTTTAGCGTACTTAATTTATAAAAATTATAAATAATAATAATGGACAATTCGCAGGAAACCAAGAAAATATTATAAATATTTTCGTAGGATCCTCAGAGACTATATGTGATAAAAACGATACGAAGTATGGTTTTAAGACATAGTCCAATCAGAAATTAACATTTCTGAATAAATTGAATTATCTTATACCAGTAATGATAGGTGCTGTAGATATGGCCTTCCCGAGACTTAATAATATATCATTTTGGTTATTACCTCCTTCTTTATTATTATTATTAGCTTCAGCTTTTGTAGAAAATGGTGCAGGTACTGGTTGGACTGTAGGTAAAAAGCAGTCCCGACAAAGTAAATTACTTAAGGAAAAAAAACTCTACTCAATGCTTGGAATTCCTCAAATCGGAAAGAACTACTCGTTAAAAAAAGTAAATAATTTAGCAGTAAGAATGTTCTCAACAAGGGGAGAATTAGCCTGGGAAAATAAAAATACCCATCAGAGACTTAACGTAGAGGTTTCAAAAGATTTATGGTTTAAACAATGGTTAGTTGGTATGATAGATGGTGATGGATCATTTTCCGTTCTCAATCAGAACGATAAATGGAATTTAACATTTAAAATCAGTCAAAATACTTATAATTTATGAGCATTATATTATATTAAAAAAAATTTAGGAGTAGGTTCTGTATTTATAGAATCAAATAGGGATATGGCTAGTTATAGAATAAGAGATAGAATAAAAATAAAAGAAATAATTTTTCCAATATTTGATAAACATCCTTTATTAACTTCTAAATATTTTAATTATATAAAGTTTAAAAAAGCTTATGAAATTCTTGAAGATAAAAATATTACAAAAGAAAAAAGAAATGAATTATTAATATCCCTACAAACAGAAAAATTACCTGATTCTTTTATTTCTCCTGCTTGGGATAAAATATCTACCAGCGATACTCCAAAAATGATTATCCCAATTGCCGGGATATCAATCGATATTTTTAATTTAAAAAAAATAATTACTAAACCATGGTTAGTTGGTTTTATTGAAGCTGAAGGTTCTTTTTATCTAACTAATAAAAGTTATAATTGAATAGTACATGGATTTGGTTTAACTCAAAAATTGGATAATATTGTTTTAGAAGGAATTCGTAATATTCTACATATTTCCACAAAAGTAGTTACAAAAAATAAATATAATTATCATATGTTGGATACTACTAATTCTAGAGCTATTGAAAATATAATTAGTTACTTCTGAACGGAAATGATAGGTATGAAAGCAGTAGAATTTAGAATATGGTCAAGAAGTTATGTAAAAAATAAAGGTAATTTTATTAAACTTTCTAAAATAAAAGAACAATTAAGAAATTTAAGAAAAGTTAGAGCAAAAAAATAATTGTTTGAATCATAAATAATTTGAATACAAAGTATAGTCCGAACCGGCACGAGAGTGCTGGCGTGTAACGATACCGATTAAATCGCGAGGTTACCAACATAATTGTTATCCTCCATTATCAAGTATACAATCACATTCAGGTGGTTCAGTAGATTTAGCTATTTTTGCTTTACATTTAGCTGGAATTAGTTCTATGTTAGGAGGTATTAATATTATTACTACAGTAATTAATATGAAAAGTCCTGGTTTAAGTTGGCATAAAATACCTTTATTTGTTTGGGCAGTTTTTGTTACTTCTTTCTTATTATTATTCGCATTACCAGTATTAGCTGGTGTATTTATAATTGTGCCAGCTTTAAATTCGGCTATATGCTGGAAACCCCTTAAAGCATCTATAGATGTTGGGCAATCAGCAGGAAACCTTTTACTATTTAGTTCTAAAGGGATCCTCAGAGACAATACGCCGAAATTTATTAGTAGTATACCTTCCCATACTTCGTATCCCGAACATAGTTCAAAAAATAATGATTGTTTATCTTATTATTTAGCAGGATTAATAGAAGCAGATGGAACAATACATATACCTAAAACAGAACGGTTAAAAAATGGTAAATTAAATTATCCCTCTGTATCTATAGCATTTAATATATGAGATTTACCATTAGCAATGATTATACAACAAAGATTAGGTTATGGAAGTATATCTAAAATAAAAGGAGTTAACGCATATAGATATACTATAAACGATAAAGTAGGTCTAATTTCATTGGTTAAATTATTAAATGGAAAATTTAAAACAGTTAAACATAATAATTTAATACTTTTAATAGATTATTTGAATAAGGCATGTAATGCTTCTTTATCTGCTATTTTAACTCCTAATGTAGATTTATTAACAGATAATGCCTGGTTAAGTGGATTTATAGACGGTGATGGTCATTTTTTTATTAAATTAAATAAAACAACAGTTAAAACCGGTTTTGAATTAGTGCAAAGTATTGTAGATAATAAGGGAAGAAATAAAATAACAACAATGAAAGCTTTAGCTTCTTTTTTAGAGATTAAATTAGGTTATGTTAATAAAAATTATTGTAAAGGTAAATCACAAGTAAGAGTAAGAACAACGGGATTAAATAATAATCTTATTTTAATATCTTATTTAGAAACTTACCCTCTATTTTCAAGTAAATATTTAAATTACCTATCTTATAGAGAAACTATTAAAATTATTAAAACAAAAGCACATAAAACTGAATTAGGTTTAAATTATATTTATAATTTTAAAAAAGAAATGAATAATAATAGAAAAGTTTTTACTTGGGATCATTTACAATATTTTTATAATATACTACATAAATAAATAAGATATAGTCCCAACTTACGTTTTAAAGCGTAAGAGTGCTTGCAATTAAGAGATTAATAATCTCTATAGGCTAAAGTCATGCAGGCCAAGATATTTAGCAATTACAATGTTATTATCAGATAGAAATTTCAATAGTTCATTTTTTGATCCAGCTGGTGGTGGTGATGTAGTTTTATATCAACATCTTTTCTTTGCAAGTAATTTTTTATTATTTAAATCTGAATGGTTAAAAATTAAAAATGGCATCAAAGATGCCCCTGATGATATATTTTTATATTGGTTTATAGGTTTTACTGAAGGTGATGGTTGTTTTTTTGTTAATAACCGACATGAAATGTCATTAATATTAATACAAGGTATAGATAATATTATATTATTAAAATATATACAAACTACTTTAAATATGGGTAATTTAATAAAACAAGGACCTAGAGTATATAGATTAATAATTCAAAAATCTGAAGATATACGTTTAATGATATTATTATTTAATGGGCACTTAGTGCTTCCTTCACGTAAAATACAATTTAATAAATTTATTCTTAATTATAATGAAAAAATGCTAAATAAAAATAAATCTGAATTAACTATTAATTATTCGTCATCTTATGACCTACCTTCTTTAAATAACACTTGGTTATTAGGTTTTACTGAAGCTGAAGGTTGTTTTACTATAAGTTTATTAAAAAATTCATTAGCTTATCGTACTAGATTTATACTTTCTCAAAAGGGAGATATAAATTTACCTATATTAAGTTATTTAATTATATTATTTAAAGTAGGTAAAATAGAAGGTCATTCAAAAAAAGATAATTATAATTACATAATTAATGGATTAGAAAATGTTAAATTAATTTATTCTTATTTTGATAATGTTAAATTTATTGGTAATAAAGGTACTAGTTATTTAGCTTTTAAATATTTAAATGAAAGAATAGAAGCAGGTGAACATTTAAATTTAGAAAAAAGAAATCAATTAGAATTTTTAAGTCATAATATTAATCGAAAATCTAAATAATAAAAAAAGAAATAGGAAAACAGGAAAGGTTTATAATGTTCAATTAATCAACATTATATGGAATTAATTAAGTAGATGTGCATAATTTTATGTTAAAATAAGGGTAAAACTTAATTAATAAACAGAAATGTACCTTATTCCTAGTCCCAACTATTTAGTTGCCCGTAATGACAATTATGGGTTTAAGGGCAATATTTCTGAAAACGGTCAATTTAATTCATTAAAATAGAAAAGACCGTCGGGCTTACATTTTTATTATGAAGTTCGCTACAGACTAGGTCAGAAATGGGTGACATAAATGTTGCTTGATGTATAGTCGGTAATCAAAATCTTTTGATTCATAGCCGAACGATCTAGATCGTCCGGGTGGAGATTTATGTGAATAGTAAATCTTTTTGATTATGGGTTCTTTGGTCAAGGATGGCCCTTTGATCAGGAGATAGATCCTGATTTATTGCAACAAACTATAAGCGGGAAAGTGAAATATAACGAATTAAATACTTTAGAAATAAGTGGAATATTATTCCCCTCTAATGTAAAAAAGTTAATAAGTTTAAACAATCCGCAAGTAACCAAAACGCTAAGCTCGTGAGTAGGAACTTCAGAGACCATACGTTTGTTATCTTTTAATAATGATTTAAATAAATCTTTTAATGAATGGTTAGCCGGTTTAATTGATGGTGATGGTTCCTTTTTACTTAGTAAGAAGGGTTATGCTAGTTTAGAAATAACTATGGATATTAGAGATGAACATTGTTTATATCAAATTAAACAAAAATTTGGAGGTTCTATTAAATTAAGATCAGGTGCAAATGCATTAAGATATAGATTACACCATAAATTAGGTCTATTAGAGTTAATCAATTCGGTAAATGGTTTAATAAGAAATCCTAATAGAATGATACAATTAGATAAAATTTGTAATCATTATAATATAAAATTTTTATATCCATCTAAATTAACTTATAATAATGGTTGGTTAGCTGGTTTTTTTGATGCTGATGGTACCATTACTATTAATAAAACCAATATACAATTATCTATATCTATTTCTCAAAAAACTACTCAAATATTAGAACCTTTTATAGAATTATATGGAGGATATATATATATTGATAGAAGTAAATATGGATCATTTAAATGGTACATTACAGATAGAAAAAATATACTTAATTTAATTGAATATTTTAAAAAATATCCTTCAAGATCAGAAAAAAAAAAAGATTACATTTAATACCTAAATATTATCAATTAAAAGATTTAAAAGCTTATAAAGCATCGGAAGATACTCTTTTAAATCGTAGTTGGAAATTATTCTATATTAAATGGTTAAAATATGAATTATAATTTAATTGATAAAGAGATGGTCCTTCATTTTAAATTTTTAAAAAATAAATTAAAAATTTTTGAAACATCCTGAGGTCGGCTTTACAACAAAAAAAAAATATTATAGTCAAAAAATAAACCATCAAATAAAAAATATATCTGATCATGTACCCATTCATAAAAAGCCTTTAGATAATGAATTTGGTTATTATTTAGCAGGTTTAATAGAAGGTGATGGTCATATTCGTAAAACAAAAAATAGTAATATGTGTATTAGTATATGTTTTTATGAATTAGATATTTGATTAGCTTATTATATAAAAAAAAGAATAGGTTATGGTAATATTACTAAGATCAAAAATAAAAAAGCTTTTAATTATATAATATCAAATTGAGAAGGTATAAAAAAAATAATTGAATTAATTAATGGTAAATTTAGAACCAATAAAGTAAATGATTTTAATAAATACATTATAGATGTTATAAATTTAAAGATAGAAAATCCATATCCTAAATATAGTCTAGATTCAACCTCTAAATTAAATGATAATTATTGGTTAGCTGGATTTACTGATGCTGATGGTTCATTTCAAATAAAAACTATACTCTGAGAATGAAGATTATATAATTATGAAATAAGAATAAAATATCAAATAGATCAAAAAACTGATTATATATTAAATCAAATAAAAGAATTATTTGGTGGTTATTTAGGTTATTGAATTAAATTAGATACTTATTATTTTCAAACTACTAGTTTTGGTTCAGCATATAATGTTATAAATTATTTTGATAGATATCATTTATTATCTTCCAAGTATATAAATTACTTGAAATGGAGAAAAGTATATATATATATTCAAAAAAAAAAACATTTAACATTAAATGGTGTTCTTAAAATTATAAAAATAAAAGGTACTATGAATTCTAAGTCTAAGGAGCAATTCGACTAAATATTTTTTGTTATTATAGGCCTCGTAAATTTACTATATACTGGAACATCTTATATAATTCTACTAGGAAGTATATCACTAGTAATATAATTCTACTAGGAAGTATATCATTCCTTTAAAACTACACCGAATAATATAATTCGTAGTAAAAAAGTTTAGAATTTAAGACAATCAGTAGAAAACCTTTTTATTTAATTAATAACCTAATATTAATTATTATACATATAAGGGATTCTCAGAGACTAAATAAGCAGTTAACAAGTTGTTAACGGCTTTAACGTAAATGGGTATGACTTAGTCATGCTTAAGATATAGTCCCAACAAGATAGTGATATTTTGAGTACTCAAAATTATATTAGGATATAAATGAGTCAAGATTAAAGCTATATTATTATTTTACCTGCTTTTGGTGTTATTAGTCAAGTTATATCTGTTTTTTCATCTAAACCAGTATTTGGTCAAGATGGCCCTATATGAGATTATTTAAAAATAATTCTTATATCGCAACAAACTATATGCAGGAAGTTAAGTAAAAAATGTAAAAATTTTTTAAATATACTAAATACAATGAGATTTAATCTTTTAGTAAAAATTTTAGTACTAATTAATAATCCGCAGATAACCAACGCACAGAATATAATTAATTTTACGATATGTAATATTGCAGCGGAAAAAAAAATTAAAAAAATTTTTCTACCCATTGCCAATCAGAAGATTGGGAATCTAAGTAAAACACGTAGAATTAATAAAAATTATTCTAAATTTATTTTAAACAAAATTAACAAAAATAAATTAAGCATGCAAGTAGGAATTTCAGAGGCCATATGTTTGTCATTAACAAAAGAAATATGAAATATTTGTAGTAAAATAAATAATCCCAGTTCTACGAACCCCACATTAGATTTAATTACCAATAAAATAAGCATCAAAGATGCCCCTAATAATAAATTTAATGAATGGTTAGCAGGTTTAATTGATGGTGATGGTTCCTTTTTACTTAGTAAGAAGGGTTATGCTAGTTTAGAAATAACTATGGATATTAGAGATAAACATTGTTTATATCAAATTAAACAAAAATTTGGAGGTTCTATAAAATTAAAATCAGGTATAAAATTTTTAAGATATAGATTACATCATAAAACAGGTTTATTATTATTAGTTAATTCAGTAAATGGTTTAATAAGAAATCCTGTTAGAATGATTCAATTAAAAAAAATTTGTGATAAATATGATATAAATTTTTTATATCCTGATAAGTTAACTTATCATAATGGTTGGTTAGCTGGATTTATAGATTCAGATGGTAGTATATATTTAAATTTACAATCAGATTCGCATACAAATGTATGCGAATGAGGAGATCAAATTTTTATAACAGCTAGTCAAAAAAATAAATTATTATTAGATCCTTTAATAGAATTATATGGTGGTTGAATTTATATGCAAAAACAAACTGAAGCATTTAAATGGGTAGTATATAAAAAATCAGAACTTTTACAAGTAATGGTGGAATATTTTAATAAAAATCCATTACGTTCAGCTAAAAAAAACTGAATATATTTAATTAAAAAATATTTTGAATTAAAAAGTTTAAAAGCTCATTTAGCAGGACCTTATTCAATTTTAGGTAAACAATGGAAAAAGTTCTTACAGAACTGGGAAAGTTACCAAAGGTAACGCAATATTTTTGTTAATGAAGAGATGGTCCACATTAATGTATCTTGGTATGGTATACGCTATTTTATCTATTGGTATTTTAGGATTTATAGTATGGGCTCATGATGGGTCTCCAATAACGTGAATTATTGGTAATAAATTTTACTATATGCTGAAAAAATCGTTAAATATTTGGTCCAATCCGAATAATATTTCGGATTTAGAAAAATTCAAATATTTGATCAATCAGCAAGAAATCAATAGAATATATAAATTGATTTATTATGATTATATAATCTGTACATATTCTAATTATGCCTGGTTAGATTCTTTTAGATTATCTACCTTTTTGGCTTTACATAAAAATCTGTATAAATTTTTTACTATTAGTATAACGAGGTTAACTTTTAAATGAAGAAATACTGGATTTTATCATAATTTTATTAAAAATTTACAGACTTTGAGTTCTTCAGAGACTATACGTGAAATAACTCTTTTATTTTTAATTTTTAATGTTAATAACTTATATATGTTTGTTAATTATTCCACTACCGCTATTAAAAATGGCAAAGTAGTGCTTCCCATACGAAGTATGCCGGAACATAATTTATCCAGACCCATAGGGTTGCAATGGTTTATAGGTTTTACTGAAGGTGATGGATCATTTATTAAAAGTAAAAATAGATTATTTTTTGTACTTACCCAAAAAGAAATTACTCCTTTGCATTATGTGCGGGCTTTATTAGGTTTTGGTAAAGTCTCAACTTATAATGAAGTCGGAAGATATATAGTAACAAAAAATGAACATATACTTAATTTAATTAAAATATTTAATGGTAATTTAGTTCTTAATAAATGTAAAAAAAGATTTAATATATGGTCTAATGGCTTTATTGAAGCTTCCTCAAAAGAATCTTCGTTACTTACTTTAACCGGTGGTTGGTTATCTGGTTTTATAGATGCTGAAGGTTGTTTTAATATTAATATAACTAAAAACAATAAATATACTACAGGTTATAGAGTAAGATTAAGATTTATTTTAGATCAAAAAGATGAATCTGAAGTTTTAAAAAAGATACAAATCTTATTAGGTAATGGTAGAATTAATAAAAGAAATAATACTAATATGGAAAGATTAACATTAGATACCTTTATTTCTTTTCCCATATTAATCGATTATTTAAATAAATTCCCTTTAAAAACTAAAAAAAGAATAGATTTTTTAAAATGGCATAAGATATATTTATTATGTAAAGATAAAAAACATTTAACTATTGAGGGATTAAATGAAATTAAAAAAATAAAAAAGAGTTTAAGATATAGTCCAAATAATGATTAAAAATATTTGATATATCCAATATTTTTGATATTGGTCTGTCTTTATATTTTTATTTTTAGCATCATATGTATACTGTTGGTTTAGATACCGATACTAGAGCTTATTTTTCGGCTGCGTGCGCCATTTCATTATTAAAAATCTTGAGTGTAAATACTCCACTACAATTTTTTCCTATAAGAAAAAAAGAAATTAATAACTTAGAATTGATAACCTTAAATAATCAAATAAATTTAAATTTGAATAAATCCTTTTTAACTAAGATAGAAAGAAATAATATTTACATATCTAATTTTGATATCAGTATTATTATTGGTTTAATGTTATCTGATGCTTGGATTCAAAAATGAAATAATAGTTGGAATTCTAGAATAGGATTTAAACAATCCATTAAAAATTTTGAATATTTATGGTATATTTTTACTAAATTATCTTATTTATGTTCTAAATACCCCTTATTATGTAAAAATTTTTATTGAAATAAATGGAATTATTCTTTACATATTCAAACTAAACAACTTAAATCTTTAAATGAAATATATTATTTATTTATTGAAAATAATAGAAAATGTATTAAAGAAGAGTTATTCCATTATATTGATTATATTTCTTTAGCTCATTGGATAATGGGTGATGGTAGTAAATGAAATAAAGGTATTACATTATGTACTGATTCTTTTACATTTAAGGAAGTTATTCTTTTAATGAATATATTAAAAATTAAATTTAATATAGATTCTACTATACATTTAGAAAAAAAAAAGCCAAGAATTTATATTAATGAGAATAATTTAATAAAGATTCGTCCCTATATTAAACCTTATTTTGTTAATTCTATGTTATATAAAATTTATTAATTCTTATAGTAGTGTAAAGCATTAAACTTAGGTAGTTAACGCTAAGTTAACACTGACAATAGCATGTTTAAAAAGGGAATTCGATTCGATTGACTATGTCGAATGCATACCCAAGCTACGACTCTCATGGTAAGGAATACGAACTCAATAAAATAAGAATATTGTATTATATAAGTAGCCGTATATAATGAGAAAAAATCAATAAAAAGAGTACCTAAAAGAGTATATATGGATTTTTAATAAGAACTTGGGATTGCCTGGAATATTATTGATATTTGAGGTAACGGAGTTCCCATAGTAGAATTAAATTCGAAGGGGAACAGGAAAATAATATTTTCTACTTGGAAAATAAAATATTTTCTGGAAAGCCGTATGATGGGAAACTATCACGTACGGTTTGGGAAAGGCTTTTTAACTAACCATTATGGGGGTTAATCTGCTATTTCACATCTATGATAATAGGTTTACCAACTGGAATTAAAATATTTAGTTGGTTAAGTACTATGTATGGAGGTTCTATACGATTACATACTCCTATGTTATTTTCAATTGGTTTTTTAATTTTATTTACTATTGGAGGGTTTACAGGTATTGTACTTGCAAATGCTACATTAGATACAGCCCTTCATGATACATATTTTGTTGTAGCTCAAATGGGCCTTAAAAATAGTAATTTTTTTATAGAAATTGACTATATGCTGGAAACTATTAACTGCTTAGTGGAATTAAACTTAGCGAGTGCTTACTATTTATTATTAATTGAAAATAATCTTTTAAAAATAGATGTCAATGGATGTTCTAATATCCTCTTTAATAATAGAAAATATAGTAAACTGATACAATCAGCAGGAAACTGCAAAGGATCCTCAGAGACTACACGTCAATTATCTAATGATGTACTGTCAGATGACGCCTTTACCTCTTGGTTAGCAGGAGTTATTGATGGTGATGGTAATTTTGATATAAGAGAGGAGTCAGATAAATTAAAATTGAAATCGGTCAGGATCAAACTTCATGACCGAGATGTAAGAATTTTGACCCGTATTAGAGATAAATTGCATATAGGGAGAATAAAAAAGATTAATGGAAAACCATATTCACTTTATATAGTATCTACAATAGTTGAAATGAAACTAATAATTAATATGATTAATGGTAAAATAAGGCTAAAAGTAGAATCATTTAAAAAATCTTGTTCCTGCTTACAACTGGAATTTAAAGAAAGTAATTATAAATTAAAACCATTTGATAATTATTTTGCAGGGTTAATTGATACAGATGGATCGATAATCTTTAATTACCCATCAAATAGAATTGAGTGTAATTTAGAAATTAAACGTACGGAATACAGTTCAAGATTAAACTTAGATGATGTAATACCAAATTATAAACCTGCAGTAATGTTTCGTACCAAAATTATAACTGGTCTAGACGGTAAAACATATAAATCAATTGCATTTAAATACCAAACAGTAGGTGGTATGATACATTTATATAATGCTTTTCTTAAAATGAGATTATATTCTAATATGAAATTTTATAGAGTGATGAAAATAAAAGGATTTATGGAAGTTAGATCTTATTCTAAATTCCCTAAAAAAACCCCACAATTTAAAAAATACGGTGACTTTCTTATAGATTGGATAAAATATATGAACCCCTTATGGGAAAAAGTTCCATTCGTATCAAAAATTAGATAAAGAAATAGTCCAAAGGTACTTTTTAACCGACCATATAATATATGGCGCGGTGGTATTAAAAGCATTTTCATTATGTATTATCAATGGGAGCTGTTTTTGGATTATTTGCTGGATATTATTATTGGTCACCTAAAATTATAGGTAGATCTTTTAATGATTTTTTAGGTAAAATACATTTCTGGGTACTTTTTGTAGGGGTTGAAAAATTAGCTCCAATGGAACATGAGCTAAGCTCGTGTTTACAAATAATTTTGTTTGATACTAGAAAGAACTATTTAATTAAAAATCACTTTGATTATTATAATAATATGGATAATTATAGTATAAATTTATTATACCCCGTTAGCTCTTTTAGGACTGCGGGTGGTCAATTTAAATACGAATTTTTATTATTTAAATTATTTATACTAACAAATAATTATCTAAATGTTCAATTAGTAGAAGTAAAGAATAAAGTAGAAGATAAAATTGCTTTAATTCAAAAAGCTTCTCAGAGACTAAACACAAAAGATATACAATGGTTAATAGGATTTACAGATGGAGATGGTTGTCTTTCAGTATATAAAGAAAAAAAACATCTTAATAATTGGAAACATGAATATACCATAGGATTAGCAATAAAAGATATAAGATTATTATATAAAATAAAAAAATTATTAGGTTGTGGTACAGTAAGAAAATATAATAATGTAGCTATTTTTCGTATTAAAAAAATAAAAGATCTGATATATAAGATTATTCCAATGTTTGATGAATTTCCTTTATTAACTGAAAAAAAACGCATAACATATTTAAATTTTAGAAATACTCTATTACACAAAGTTATCAATAGTAAAAAAACTACTGATAAAGATATTTGTTTTGTAAAAGAGGTACTACTACCTACTAAAATTAATACGATATATAATATCCCTATTGAAATTCTGCTTCTTAAGCTTGATGTTAATTATTTTAATAATTGGCTAGTAGGTTTTACTGAAGCTGAAGGTAGTTTTTATTTTATTAAAAATAAAAATGTTCCTACGAACGTAACTCAAATACCTTTAAGAGCTGAATTTAGATTATCTCAAAATGATAATATAGCTTTACTGAATAAAATCAAAGAAAGATTAAAATTAACAACAAAAGTTAGTTTACAAACAAATAGTTTAAATCATTATTATATTATAGCTACTTCACAGTCTACTATACAAAATATTATTGATTTTTATACTAATCCTTCTATAGTTAAATTAAAAGGGAGGAAATATCTAACATTTCTCCTTTGGTTAAAAGGTATTAAAAATATTCTCAGGTATAAAAATATTAAAATACCTCTTAATTATGGCGGAGATTCCTCTTAAAAAATTAACCTAGTATATTAAGACATAGTCCAATACCGAGACGGCCACTTAGTGTCACCGGTGATTCATAAATTTTTTTAATATAGTTAAATGCTTTTATTTTATATATTTATGTTTCAAATTATTGTAATTTAACATTTTTCCCTCAACATTTTTTAGGTCTACAAGGTATGCCTCGACGAATACCTGATTATCCAGATGCTTATACAGGATGGAATTTAATTTCTTCATATGGTTCATTAATTTCTGTATTTAGTACTATTCTTTTCCTTTATATATTATACGATCAATTAACTAAAGTAGAAAGCCCTCTTTCTAATGATTATTGGTATTATCCTCAATTTTTCTCTTCTTCTTCAGTTAATACGAACCAAACTATTGTAGCTTATAATTTAGAATGGACTCTGTCTACACCTACACCTTTACATTATTTATATGAAACTCCTAAAGTTACTACTATTAATGATTCTAATTCCCTACCCTCTAATCTTATACCCCCAATAAAAAATTGGTTGACCACCCGATCATAGATCGGATTTAAAGAGGATGCAATGCACTTTGCTTTAGTAGCGAACTTAGCAGAACTCTATAGTCATTAATTTAGAATATTTAGATTTATTGGAATAATTTGTATTCCTTTAATGTTTATTAATTATGATATTGGTAATGAATATCTTAATAATATTATAATAGTTATAGCCTTATTACAGTTATTTTTATTTAGTGTAATTAGTTATGAAAGAACGGGTTATCCATGACTTCGTCATCCAGCAATTTGCAGGGAGGTTACCCCATCCTTCGATGGGGTAACTGGGAAGCAAATGGCTGTTTGCTGTTTGTACTAATGTTTAAACATATTGAAATTCACCAAACTTATGCGTCAGGTAAACTTTTGGTTTGTATTTAAGGTATTTGTATCATAGGAGGTGGAGTAGATTTAGGAACAGGATTTAATACTATTTTACTTCATTCAGGTAGAGATAGTATATTCAGCCGCCTAAGGGCGGCCCGATACTGCCTTAGGGCGGAAGTCTAACTATTTTAGGTTTTCCTAATCCCAGTACTTTAGATTAACAGAGTATAAGAATTAAAAAAAAAAGATATATGATGCTTTGTTAGAAGCCCGACGCCATCTGCTAATGGCTGGTGCCAATTTGCAGGGACCGAATGGCCAAAAAGCACAATATCTTATATTATTGTAAATTATTAATTGAAGCTAAAAACTTGGGAATAGATATATCTAAAGCTTCGGTCGACGCAGTTGCTAGGGCAACCACCGATTCGCTTCTTGCGGATTGCATCCTTGGAAGCTTTTAGAAATTAAGATATCTTAGATTATTGTAGGTTATGATTTAGAATGGACTCTATCCACACCTTTACATTATTTATATGAAACTCCTAAAGTTACTACCAATACTAATTTTTTCCCCCCATTTATAGAAGGTTTTAATAAGATGGAGTTCCAACACTATGTATTTGACAACCTAGATAATAAAAGGCCTATAAGGATACTTAGTATTTATGCTACTAATATTTCCTTTAAATCTTAATATGAAAAAAGGGCATATAATACCCGCACCCATCAAAATAAGTTATGAATTATTCCATATCATAATTAAAACAAAGGATGCATACCGTTATTTAGAATCAAAATTTTACGTGACTAACCAACCAGACAGTTAATACATAGTATTCGCGGTTATTTAAATAGGCATAGGAAGGAATTCATGGAATCCGAAGAAGGGGTTAGTAGAATCTTGCAATTAATATACGTTATGTATATATTTTTTCAAACAAAATAAGAAAGGGAGATAATAAGAAATAAAGGATAAGAAAATTAAAATAAAAAAATGTATACAGCTTTTATATTTATACCTTTAATTAGTGCTATTATATCTGGTTTATTTGGTAGATATATAGGACAAAAAGGAAGTGAAATATTTAGTACTTTAGCAATAGGGATAACAGCTATATTAGGTATAATTAACTTCTACGAAGTTGGAATGGGAGGATCACCAATAGCCTTTACTTATATAAATTGGATAGATAGAGAATTATTAGTAATAAATTGGGGTTTATATATGGATAGTTTAACAGTATCAATGGGTTTATTAGTTACATTAATATCTACTTGTGTACATTGGTACTCTATAGAGTACATGGAAGGAGATCCTCACAAACAAAGATTTTTTTCTTATTTATCATTATTTACATTTTTTATGCTTTTATTAATATCAGCAGATAATTTATTATTTTTATTTGTTGGTTGGGAAGGTATGTTACAATGCCTTAAATGGTGTAATAATTATCAAAATATATATCATACGGATCGGAAAAAAAATACAACGTCTTTGAACCCTAATAATATAAAAAATGAAGAAAAAAAGAGATTACCAATCGGTAGATTGGTAATGGGTAGATTGGGAATGGGTAGATATTTTTTTACATATACTGATAAAAAAATTTTCTCACCCGATAGGGTGGGTCCTCATAATCAAGATATTATTTATATTATCTTTGGTTCTGTTTTAGGTGATTCACATTTAGAAAAAAGAAATAAAGGTCAAGGAACAAGAATAATATTCGAACAATCTAATAAAAATATTGAATATTTAAGATGGTTTCATTCTTATTTAGCTAAAAGAGGTTATTGTAATCCAAATTTACCAAAATTACATAAAAGAATCAAAAAAGATGGAATTTATTTCCATTCTAGAATTAATAGTTATACTTTTAGTAGTTTAAATTGGATACAAGATAAGTTCTATAAACTGGATTCAAATAAAAAATTAATAAAAATTATTCCTAATGATATTGAAGATTATCTTACCCCATTATCATTAGCAATTTGGTTCATGGATGATGGATCAAAAATAAATGATACAGTTAGAATAGCTACAAATAATTTTACATTACAAGAAATTGAATTTTTATGTAATATTTTTTATAAAAAATTCAATATTATTTGTACATCTCAAAAAGCAGGTAAGAATAAAGGCCATATTTTATATATACATAAATCTTCTATGATAGAATTTTCTAAATTAATAAAACCTTATATGATTCCTTCAATGTATTATAAATTAGGTAATTATTAGTATCATAGTAAATAATGGTAACTCTTTAAATAATTAAAATAAAGAATAAAGAGCCAATGGTAAACTATAGTTAACCATTACCCATTATTTGCGACGTTATTGTAAACGATCAAAAAAATTAGCTTATTTTTAGATCGTCGGTTATATTTTAAATCGCGATCGACTAGTTCAATAACGGGTGCCTGAAATGGTGCTCAATGCATAGTCAAAATTTTAGTTTAAACTATGAATTAACTTATGAAAAGCATAGTATATAAACTCTAAGGAATTATATAAGACGTGTTGCGCGATAATTTACAAGAAAATTTATAAAAGCAATATGGATTGATGTATTTGTCTTACCCACGTAAGCTTCAATTTTTATAATTATTTTTAAAATTTGATTGGTATTTGTTCTTATTTATTAATTAATTTTTGGTTTACTCGTTTAGAAGCTAATAAATCAGCTATATTAGCTTTATTAGCAAATAGAATAGGTGATTGGTGTATAAGTATAGGTATATATCTTATATTTTTTATTTTTGGTTCAATATCTTTTGCATCAATATTTAGTACTGCTTCTCATATAAATTCAAATTTAATAACTTTAATTGTTATTCCTTTATTTATTGGAGCTATGGCTAAAAGTGCTCAATTAGGTTTAAATACTTGGTTACCACGGGCTATGGAGGGACCTACACCAGTTTCAGCTTTATTACATGCCGCTACTATGGTAACAGCCGGTGCCTACTTACTAGTACGAATTTCACCCTTATTAGAATATAGTTCTACTGCTTTAATATTAATATTATGTGTAGGTTCATTAACTGCATTATTTGCAGCATTAATGGCATTAACTCAAAATGATATAAAAAAAATTATTGCTTATTCAACAATGAGTCAATTAGGTTATACTTTTATCGCTTGTGGTATTTCTCAATATGATTTAGCAATATTTCATATCGTAAATCACGGTTTCTTCAAAGCATTATTATTTTTATCAGCTGGTGCAATATTACATTCTATATATGATGAACAAAATATATATAAAATGGGTGGTTTTATTAATTTAGATCCTTTTTTATATATAGCTATTCTTTCAGGTTCTTTTAGTTTAATGGCTTTTCCTTTTTTAACTGGTTTTTATTCTAAAGATTTTATAATAGCAGGTTCTTTAGGAACTCATCTTTATATAGGATCTATAGCATATTGGTTAGGTACAATAACAGCATTAATTACTAGTATTTATTCTATAAAATTAATATGTTTGGCATATTTAGTACGGCCAAATGGACCTAAATGAAATTATCTTAAAATAATTACTCCTTCTTTATCTATATCTTTTCCTATTATTTTTTTATCTTTTTTTAGTATTTTTTTTGGTTTTATTTTTAAAGATTTATTTATTGGTTTCGGTACTAATTTTTGGGGTAATTCTTTATTTTCTCCTTTTTCTCTTTCTTTTTTTGAAGGGGAATTTTCTTTACCTTTATATTATACATTATTACCAGTAATTTTAAGTATTTTAGGTATCTTTTTTACTTTATTCTTTTATCTTTCACCCTTAAATATCTCTAAATATTACAATCCTTCTTATTTACCTAATATCTTAAAAAAATCTTTTTCGGGGGGTAACCAGGTAACCGCGGGATTTTTTTCTAATGGTTATTGGTTAGATTCTATTTATGGTTCTTTTATTATTACTCCTTATTTTTATTTAGCTAATTTTACCAACAAGGTATTGGATCAAGGTATTTTAGAATTTATTGGACCCTTTGGTTTAACTACAGTACTTAAGTACTCATCTCTACGAGCGGCTTATTATGATTCAGGTATTATTCCTAATTATGGTATCTATTTTATTATTGGTTTAATATCTTTTATTTTTATTATACTTTTTAATGTTTCTAATTTCCTTTATTTTTTCTTTTTCTTTCTTACTTTTTTTTTTATTTAATACCCCGCTTATTCTAATATATTTTTTCTACATACTTATAGATAAAGAAAGATCTACCACTATAAAATACAAGTTATAATCTATAATCCACTCCTTTCTCTGATCACATCACTCTAATATATACTCCCTAATGTTTAATGTTATAACTTATTCATTACTTCGTAATCTTGATTTATAAACCCACATAGTGGCGGGGTGCCATTAATGGGCAAAGGAGTTATACAGATACTATGTATCTAAACTCGATTTCTTTACATCTTTTGTCTTTTTTATTTATTATAAAACTAACATTAACGTTTTGTATGATATCTCATATTTATTAGACTCATTTACTCATTCTCTATGTAATTTTAATTTATCCTGCTCTGTGATATTTTTTTTTTGTTTTATTTAATAATCTAATATAAGTTTAATATCCATTTATTTAATCTCAGATCTACGATCTTAAATGATAAGCAGTGGGCTGGTAGGCGATTGTATCCTTATAAACAGTTCGCAATCCGATGATTATATTATCTGGTTGCTGTGATTACCATTACAAGACTAACAGACTGAATAAAAGAGAAAGGAATGTAAATAAATGGTAGACGTTATACGTCTTATGATATACTATATAAAAAATAAATATAATTAAAGCATAAATAAATAAATAATAACCAATTTTATTAATAAATTCAACGATAAACATAATAAATAAATAATAGTAATAAAACAATGTAATTGATAAATAAAGTTATGAAATAACTGTGTTTAAGGTTATTATTTAATATAAACTATAAAGCTATAAATAAGTAAGAATAAAGCATTTAAATAATTAAAATATGATTAGTATTGTTCTGTTAATTGGGTTTATTATGTATTAATTAAATGGTTAAATAATACTAGATAAATAATCATATAGCTTATCTCACATAAATTATCTAATATAAAAATAAAGTAATTATCCACACGAAGTGTTATAATTTTACTATACGGGATATATATGGTATCGCATGTCAACTTTATAAATTTTAATTATAAGTTCAGATAATAGTACAAAAACTAGCAGAGGACGTAGTCCTCTGGTCCCCGACTGCTTAAAAAATATTAAAAATATATTGAGCATAAACTATATATTTATTTACTATAACCAGTGCATGCTTCGCATGGAAGTTTTACTAAATAGCTATATAATATAGATTAAATCTATGGGTAAAATAATATTAAAGATATTTATAATATATTTCCATTTTATTATTTTAGCTTTTTATCTTTATACCTGATTCATTTTAAATTATAATCTTTTACACCAGATAATATATGTTATATCTTTTAAGATCTATTATATCTTTTAAGATCTATTAATTATATATTTAAATCTTAGTATGTTTATTTAAATTAAATATATAATTTAAATTATATAAAATAATTAAGGTGTTTAATCTACTGTAAAAATTGATATAAAAATAAATATATCAATTATACACCAAAGCAGTAACCTCGCAGGCGATTGCATCCTTGGAAGGCCAGGCTCTCTTTAGACGGTATAATCATCCTATTAGTATTTATAATACTCCCCTTAACATACCTATTATACTTGATCTACTGGAAAATATACCTGTCCTATTTTCGCTAATGTTTACTATTTTTATGATTAATTTTTAGTTTAGGTACGTGAGCCAATTATACTAACCTTTATTATCCGATACTATGCATTGAGCACCATTATATAATCAACCAGGTCGTATTAATGATTTAATATCGTTATAAAGAATTAAACCTAGGCTGTATTATCAAATAAAAACGATAGTAGGAGACAAATATACTATTATTAAGTCATTATAAATGATTTAAAGAAATAGGTTACTACGTAAGGGTAAAGAATATAAAATTATAAAGGATTAGCTAAGCAAGATCCATAGGATCTGGAATCCTAATTAGTTATAATAAACCTTGAGCTATTATAAAAATTAATAAAAGTATACCGTAACTACGTAATCTATTGTCCATATTCTAGTAATTATATTCTAAAGGCTAATGATAATAATTGAGATTTTTTTAAGGTGATTGGCCGATCGAGGCCCGAGGCAAAGACGAAGTCACAGAAGGATCCCTTGGGAGCATGAGGAATGTTTAGCATTCTGACAGGGGATAATCGTATAAACTTATAAAAATTTTAAACCTGATTTCTAATACTAGCATCCCCCCCCCACACTTCGTATGGGGCTGTAATGGTTCACATTTAAAGGTACTTATACAGAGGTATTTTTGTTCTTTTTTTTTGGGGGGGGGACTGGACGTCCAAAATAATAATATAGAAATCAAGTTTAATAATAGAATAAGAATCAGGTAGAATGATGGAAGAGTACTGGGTTGTAAGTAAGAATAAATTATAACTAACAAGGTATCCTCGTAAGAACGTAGTTATTTTATAATAATCATAAAATAAGAATAAGAGAATAAAGTAAATATAATTAAAGTAACTACGTTAATTTTATAATCATAAAAAAAGAACTTTAAGTTTGATTAGAGTTATTAGAACTCGAATTTTCATGTTTATAATTAACTAAATGATCTATATAGAATAATGATAATATGATTATACCCGATAAAAATAGTAATGTAATTAAAAATAAAAATATTTTATAAATTTGCATTAGCATTATATGGGAGGGCTAACTATCTAACCCCCCCCTTTTAAGGCGGCGGGGGGTAATTATAGCTAGTACTATAAGGAATATTGTAGTAAATATCGATAAAAAGTTTGGATTATTCGTCAGGTCACCTATTCCAATTTATATCATTCTAATCTAAATAATTAAAGATATAAAGGTGTAAGTTTACTTAAGTTTGGCTTTATTATTAACGGCTTTATTTATTATTTATATTTATAATGAGTGGCATCTTGGATGGTAATATTATAAAAATACCAGTTTATTATAAGCATTTTATTTAAGGGCTACTGGCGTGGGTTAAGTTCTACGTACTCATATTTATAAAAAAAGAGCAGTTTAAATATTTCAAGAAATTAAATACCAGATAGGGATTACATATCTCATTATTCCTTATAATTATTAGGCCATCCTTTATAATTTAGACCATGACGCCGCTTGAAGGGATAGCCGTCATGATAATAAAACAGATTTGTTAAAAATAAAAATAGTAAAAGTTTATACTATTCCATAGTTACCTTATTTATATATATCAGTACTAAGTATTTATAAATTTATAAACTAAATTTCCTAATGGGATATATACGATATCATATTAGCAGTTCTCAACCCGATGATTATATTATCGGGTGACTATATTACCATTTCATATTACTACAATACAGTGATATTGGTAGTATTAACCTTATATTCCCGGTTATATGAACCACTCGTGATTTTCATTAGCTTGTAACTATCAGGAATAATTTGTGTGATGATAATAAAATAAGGTTAGAAATAGCTGCGAATCGCCATTTACTAAAGTTCATTGTATCCATCGGCATAAATATTTATGGAATTAACTTTATAGTCATAATTTCATTATCTACCCATTCCCAATCCTGGATTGGGAATCTTTTTTTTTTATTATCAAGTTTAAATAGAACATTATGATTTAAACTTAAGATTTGAATAGAAATAGTAACAATAATTTTTAATATAAATAAAAATAGTCCTAATAACTAGATCTCGATTTGATGATCCTCTGATTTAGTGTTATAATAATAAATTTTAATGTATGAATCCGGTCGAGGCCTCTTTTTTAACTCATAACCAATTATATACTAATTGGCGAGTAATATGTAATACATGTATAGTTTATAGTCCAAATTATAAGACTTATAATTATATATACTCTTTCTTCTATTACGTTACTTTGTAACTATGCAAATACTTTATCGGAAATATTAAATATAAGCTATTCAATACAAAGGAATTAAACAAAGAACTTTGTCCTGTTTGAAATAAAGATCCTTTGGATCTTGGATTTAAATTATCTATTAATATAACTCTTTATTTTCCCTATTTAGTACTCATTTAACCGATCGTCTATATTATGTTTGATAACTCTTCACATCTATCGATGTTTAACTGACGAACCACTGGGCTAATATACTATGCGTTGTAATTATAAGTAATTACGTAACTCTTAAATTAAAAATGAGTAATAACTAGGAATGCTATACATCTTTAATAAATATAAATACTAAATTTAATATTATAATATTTAATTTGCATACAAAGTATGCAAGTAATAAATAGATTAGATTCCGAATTCAATATACCTAATGGGAAAAATATGAAATATTTTGATGGGAAGAATATTATCAGTTATGTATATAACTTATTACGATTATACTATTTATTATTTATATCTTATGATTTATATAATTAATCCTATTTTATTATATTATATTTCGTACTACGTACGTTATTTATATATTTTTATATTAACTTTAATTATATTATATTCGTATCTCTCTTTATTTTTCCCCACTTTGTGGCTACTTAATATCTTAATAATATCAGATAGAGTTACTGAGTAATTAGTTATAATAGGTAATAACCAACCACGTTTCTTTTTTATTATTATAAAATTATATAAATAAATATCGGCTATGGCATATAATCATAATCATATATAAATTATATTTTTATCTCGGATATGATATATTTTTTATTATAAATTATCAATGATAATTGTACTTAAATATCTTTTATTCTCTTATATATTATTATTATTTATTATGAATAATAAAGTTAATGGTTTTTACTATTCGTTACTACGTAACCTGTTTAAATATATCTTAATATTGTCTTATGTATAAAGCGAGATTATATTTAATTAGAATTCTATCTAATACAATTATATGATTATAGTTGTATTATATTAATATATATCGTAACTACCTAAACTATTATATCTTAGATTATTACCATAAATAATGAGTTATATAGTTACTGGTTATTCTTATATTTACTTTATAATTTATATAATGATATATATTAATACATAGAATATAATTTAAAATTATATAAAAGTAATTAAGATATACTTATAGTCATAGGCGATATTATCATAATAATATCTATTAAATATTAGTGATTAATACATATTTCTATTAATCTAATTATATTTTATATTGGATTATATTTATAGAGGTAAATATAGTTTAGATTATGATATAGTTATATAAATTTTTAATAAATTATATTGACATTAGATATATTACTATAATTTTAATTTAAGGTTCGTAAGAACTCAACCTTATATTTATATTACAATAATATTATACCATAAGTGAGATTATAAAATGAGTTATATAGTTACTGGTTATATATATTATTATTATAATTATATTTTAAATAAAATTTACTATATATTTATTATGGTTACTACGTAACGATTAAGATCTATTATTGCAATTATAAATATATACTTTAATCAAGTTATATTTTTAATTAATAAGATTTGAATAGATTATTAATAATCTTTAATATCGTTACTACGTAATTTATTATGATATTATTATATTATTATAATAAATAAATTCTATATGATAATTAATAAGTTACTTTATAACTGGTTATTTACTATTATAATATATGTATCTAATAATAAATATAGTCTTAATGGGTATGACTTAGTCATGCTTACTATCTTTATATTTTAATTCTTATCCTTCAGATACGTAGTATCTAACTCTTCATATTGGAACACTCAGTGTTCCAACCTAATCATTTGGATATGAAATATCGGTATTTAAATCTTGTACGAGGCTATTAAATTTAAGCATACTTTGCATGCTCCTATTATCTATTTATATACAGATTATAAACTATTGATAACTTATTAAGTTATTAGACTATTTTTTATTTAATGAGTTATATAATATTAAAGTATATGGTCCTTACTTCGTAACTCTCATTAGTGATTATTTAGATAATATTATTGTTACTTTTAAATTATTATCATATTTTATATTATTATCGTCTATCACATATTATAATATTATTAACACTGTATCGTAGGATTATAGTATTATTATATTACCGTTCGAACACTTCGTTTAAATTATACCTATTATTGTATTATTATTTATACCAATATACTTGGTTGTTATAAGTTACCAACCACGTATCTAAATATTAAATATTCGTTATATATTATAATTAAATTAATCCTAATTAGGATTAATTTTAAGATCATCCAAATTATAAATTTAGGTAGAGATTGTAATTATGTAACTAAAATTTTTATTTACATAAGGTTATAGTACTGAAATAATATATTAAGGGTTAATTTACATAAGCGTGTTATACACTCTTATGGTAAATCGTTGGTTGTATTCTACTAATGCAAAAGATATTGGTACATTATATTTAATATTTGCTTTATTCTCTGGATTATTAGGTACTTTATTTTCATTAGTAATAAGATTAGAATTAATGGGACCTGCGTTACAAAATTACCATTTACATAATAAAATAAGCAATATGATCAAAAAAGATTACTTACAATTATACTTATAAAAGTGTTAGAATATAAATATTTAAATATTTATTATGAATTTTTTTTTATTCAATGGGATATTTACCGATTAAAAGTTAGGTTTTAAAAAAGCTATGATAATGGATACTTTACCTAAAGTTATACGTAATTTTTTAAATTTCAAATTAATTTGAATTTTTAGATTTATAGGTGGTTGTTGTATTTTAATTAAACTATTTAATTATGAGTTCGATGCAGAGTATATGAATATATTAGTAATAGTAATAGGATTTATTCAAATGGCATTTATTTGTATTATATCATTTATTAAAGTTATCTATATTTTTTATATCGTATTTTTTACGAATAAATGCGATATTAAAAATTCGCCATTAAATATAGCAGCTACAATATACGCAAAAAGCATGTTTTGCGTAAAAGGTATTTGCTTAATGGGAGCGACATTAGGAACTTCAGGTGGTGTATTATTGTTTTGCGATGAAGTATTAAAATATTCAGGAAGAAATCCCATTTTTTACCAATTATTGGTAAAAATATAGATCAGGTTTTTACTGGTTTGGGTTTTCCAAAAAAAGATATTAGTATTACTGATATCCAAAAAGATTTTATTGAAATAGAAAAAAAAATAAATTTTTTATTAGAAAATAAATCACTAGAAATTAGTGATTTAGAAGATATAAATTCTTCTCAATCAAGGATTTTAAATATGATAGCTGAGAATAAAAAAGATTAGCTGGGTTCCTGTACTGGGAACCTAGCGGTTCCAGGACTTCCAAGAACGGGGTTAACAAGTAGTTAACGGCAGGTTATGTCGGGCTGTCTGCAGATAGAGGACTGCGTCCTCTGAGGGATTTTAACATATTTATTATTATTAGATACTACCCCATAAAAATGTGCTTTTAGTTCTATAGATCTTATTTAGGTATGCTAACATATTTTAAATAAATTGGCATGTTAAACATGCTGTAATTTATTTAAGTGCATCAGATATTATTTAAAATTTTTTATATTTTTCCTCAGTGAGTACTAATTCCCTTTATTTTTCAATTAAAAATTTAATATTTTTATAATCATTTTATATTATATATCTCTGGATTAATACCCTTATCTAATTTATTTTTTTTTTATAATCTCTTCTAATACAAATAAATAATATTACTGCAATATAGTTATGATTCGAGATCCTATGGATTATAATATGAAATATTGGGCATGAAATGCTTCTCTTAGATATCACATCCAAATTATTTAATAATTAAAATTTGTCAATGTATTAAATATACGGTAAATATAGCTAACCGCTTAATATTAAGCGGCTTCGTCGCGATACAGTCTGCTGAAGCCACCAGCCGATAACTGATAGTTATAAGCTTCCAAGGATGCAATCCGCAAGAAGCGAATGTCTTCTAAGGATGGGGTTAACTAGTAGTTAACGGGTAATTATTTAAAATTAAGTTATGTAGTAACTCATTATAATTATTTTATGTTATATATCATATCTATTATATGTTGGCCTATTCATTATATGTTTAAATATTTATTCGTTAAAAAGTTCCATCTTTATATTATTTAGTAAAAAAATAAAAAAATAATTCGTTTATATTAAGAACAGAAACTATATATGAAATGGTCTTAATTCTTACGATTAAAAATATAAACCAAATGAATTTATTAAGCGTAAATTATAGCACCTAAAGATAGTCCAGATGTTTACCGATATATACTAATGATCTTAAGGTTAAAGCTCCTGAATAATTAGGATAATAAATTTTTATACATCATCAATTTTTACCGCAGCGAGTAGTTTACTCCCAGTTAATTATATCAATTTGAAGGCCATTCGCTTATTACGGATAATAATAAGCCCCACGCAAGTTGCTAGGGCAACCAGCTAATATTTTATTTATCCAGTTAAATAAGTACTATTTTATTTTAACAATATTAATTTATTAAGCGAGAATAATTATTAAATTAATTTATTTTAATTTCCAGGCATTATAGTTATTTATAAACTTATCGGATGTATCGGAATGCATACCATCCTCTGCTATTCCTTGTATAATCCTCCCTTAGTTACTTCGCCTTTATCTGGCCCCTCGATGGGCCATTATACCCTTCAATTTTTCGTAAATTAGTATAGGATCGTAAAGACCACCTGAATGCTTTAATATAAAATTTATTATAATAAATAAGATCTTAGCCGACTCAACGGTAAATGCGTGTGGTAATTATAATAATATAAATAGTATAAGGTAAGTGAAGCTACTAGTATTAGGGAGAGGAAATAAAGCCGTAAGTAAAATATAGATGTATAAGAGTATAAAGATTAGATAAAATATAGAGGGAATCTTGAATTAGAAGATAGATAAATAGAAGGATGATCCAGAACAAAGAAATCAAGGAGGCAAAGGAATAGGATAAACATTATTGACAAAGTGATGCCAGGAGGAGCATAAAAATATGAAGAAAAGATATGATAGGAGAAATAAAGATAAATAAAAATTGGTAAAACGGATATTTCGTCCGCCCCTATTATTATTAATCGTATGTGAGGTAAGTTAACCTTGAAGTGTAACGGAAAGGGAATTAAACCCTAAATAGAATGAATAATAACCTAGGAGGTTACGTAGTAATTTATCAATATATTCACCCCCCATTCGAATAATGGGGGTCTATGCTTTAATCCTCACTTACATTTTTGATACTAGATACGAACACGCAGTGTTCCAATGGGAAGGAGTGTTTATACTATTTATGCTAGTTATATATAGTTTATCTAGCTAAAATATTATTA
Source organism: Smittium culicis (assembly GCA_001970855.1). Lineage (NCBI taxonomy): Eukaryota > Fungi > Kickxellomycota > Harpellomycetes > Harpellales > Legeriomycetaceae > Smittium > Smittium culicis. The sequence continues at coordinate 30,964 of LSSN01006112.1, read as the reverse complement.
ATATATAGAGATCCTACATAATTTATTAAAAAATTGATATAATTATGATGATAATTTTTTTAAATTAAAATCATAAATAATATCCTGGGATCTTAAAGTGATTATGTAAGGATAAAAAAATAAAAAAAAAATTATGAAAACAAAATTACAAATATTTCCTAATCATATAGTTGATAATAGTCCTTGGCCACTTTTTACATCTCTTTCTTTATTTATAGTTACTAGTAATATAGTATTAGTATTACAAGGATTTAATGCCACAATATTAATAGTGGGTTTTATAGCATTAATTTCATGTATGATCCTTTGGTGGAAAGATGTTATAATTGAAAGTACTTATCAAGGACATCATACTACTAGAGTTATGTCAGGTATTCGAATTGGATTTTTATTATTTATTTCAACTGAAGTTTTCTTATTTTTAACAATATTTTGGGCTCAATTAAATGCTGCTTTAGTACCAGATATTGAATTAGGAGGATTATGGCCACCAATTGGAATAGAAGCAGTAAATCCATTTGGTATTCCATTATTAAATACTTTTTTATTATTATCATCGGGTGTTAGCCCTAAATGTAATCAATTAGATACGTTATTATTTGTAAGTTTATTACCTTTTAGTAAATCAAATGTTTTATCAACAAAATGAATAGGTCCTCATAATCATAATGTTTTATGTTTATTAATAGGATCAATGTTAGGAGATGGTTCAATGGAAAAAGATGGTAATGGTTCAAGATTTTGTTTTTATCAAGAAAATAGTCATGGAGAATATTTATTATGGTTACATAAAACTTTATTTGAATATGGTTATTGTAAAATTGATATACCAAAAATATCAACAAGATTATCATCTAATAATAATATAAGATATTATTATCGATTAAGAACTTTTACATATAGTTCTTTTAATTATTATTATGATGCATTTTATTCTAATCATCAAAATAAAAGAATAAAAATTATACCTTCATTTATTTCCAAATATTTATCTCCCATGGCCTTAGCCATTTGGATAATGGATGATGGATGTAAATTAAATAATAGAGGTTTAAAATTATGTACTAATTGTTTTACAAAAAAGGAAATACAATTTTTATGAGAGACGTTATTACAGAACTACGGTTTAAATACATCTATTATATCAGCTGGAGGTATAAATCAATATTTATTATATTTTTCAAAATCTGAATTTCCAAAATTAGTAGAATTAGTAAAACCTTATATTCATCCCTCTATGTTGTATAAAATAACTTAAATCTAATTGATTATATAGTCCTATTACAAATAAATGTGTAATTATTACTAAAAAACATTTTTAGATTAACAAATAAAAATCTATTGTAATAGAAAAAGATTTAATTTAAATCTTTTTAGTAAATATAACTGGCGATATTAGTGAAAACGGTTAACTAAATAATTTTGATTTAAAGACCGTCGGCTTTTGTAATAAGTCGCTACAGACTGGTTCACTGATAGGTGACTGAAATGTTGCTTAATGTACAGTCGGAATTCTTAAAGAAACTTAAACTTCTTACACAAGGCTTATATTCTATTTTTTTTAAAAGTATTTTTTTTTTAATTTTTTTTTTTATACTTACAAAAAATTATATATATAGATTATAAAGTACATGGATAATAGAAACAAAATATAAGATCAAAAAAATTTTTTGTTAATATTTTTCTATTATTTAGAATTTGGCTACAGTTACTTGGGCTCATTATTCTATGATTAAAAATACTAGTAAAAAAGAAACTATATTTAGTTTATTATTAACTATTTTATATGCTTCTATATTTACTGGTTTTCAATTCTTTGAATATTATTATGCCCCTTTTAGTTTTATAGATGGTATTTATGGTTGTACTTTTTATGGAGCTACTGGTTTACATGCTTTCCATGTATTAGTTGGTAATATATTTTTAATTGTAGCTCTTTTTAGAATAATTTCTAATCATTTTACTGATACACATCATTTAGGTTTTGAATTAGCTATTATTTATTGGCATTTTGTAGATTTAGTTTGGTTATTATTATTTATTATATTTTATTATTGGGCTTCTTAATTCCCTTTATCCACCATAAATAACCATTTCATGCCCCATATAATTATTGGACTACGATACTTCGTATCCTCTTTAATATTAATTATTAACTTATTTCCCGGGTTATAGCCCTTAATTTCGAAGGGCGCTACCCGCGGGGCAAGATGAAATAAAGGCATATAATGGCAGAACTATAAAAGTAAATAGCCTTATAATAGATGTTTATTAAACTTAGTTTGATTATTAAACTTAATAATATATTCTTGGACACCATTATTACCACCCATACGAAGTATGGTTTAATTTTATAAATATTTAGGATATCCTTTTATATAGTTTAGGTTATTACATTACTTTAAGGCTCATTGGGACTGTTTATTATACTTATTCAGATGGTAATTAAATATCCATATTTAAATTATGAGACTAGCCAGCCATATAATGGGTCGTAATCAGATCAAAAATAAAATGTATAATATTATTAGCCGCTAAATATTTAGCGGGCGGATAAAAGTATGCAAATATATATTGTCTAAATCTTTATGGATTATATTGATCGTGATTGGTTCTTACGAACTTTAAAAGGAGAAAGTGAGGGGGGGGGGCAATAGATTAATCGAATAGAAATAACTAGAAATAATAATAATACGTATTACATTTAAGCTTATTATGCATTACTTGTTTTGCTGAATTATATACTTATTTTATTTCCTGTCACTAATTAGGTAAATTAAGTAGAGGATAGTATCGGTATTAAATTATCATTTACTATATAAGTTTAATGATTATATTTAATTACAATATTAATATTCCATTTACTAAATCTTAATAACATAATATTAATTAACATAATATCCAAGTTATTTCATAACTTGTTAACCCCATCAACAGAAGTCCGAGGCAAGTAGGAGAGCCCTACCAGCAGTTCGCTCCCTGGGGACTGCGTCCTTGGAAGCTTATAACTATCAGTTATCGGCTGGTGGCTTACAGATGATTATATCATCTGAAACTTAAAAAAAAGTATTAACGACTCAGTATAAAGAATAAAAAGAATAAGTAGGATACTCCGTGTGCCTAATATGCATAGCGAATAGATAAGTTTATTGTAAATATTTACTATCCATTTTATAAGTCATCCATGACTGTTAATATATATGAACTAAATATGTCTATAGTATTAATATAATAAACTTAATTAAATTTACTATTAAAAATATCATATAGATACTTCGTATTCTATATTTATCTTCACTTCGTGACCGTCTTAATAGTACAGCCTTCAATTATTTTAAATTCATATTTTTCAATTAATCTATAAATATTACATGTATATCTTACTAATTTAAATACATAGGTCATATTCCATGGTATTATTAAAACATATGAAATATGCTTTTTATTAACCTACTTATTCTTATTATCTATTATATACTTACCGTTATATGTACTCTATATTAACCATATGTAATATCTAATTCCAAGTATCTATAATTTTACCTTATTATAATGTAATACTGCAGTATACTAACTTAAACATATATAATATATTTATAAAACTAATATAATACTTATTTGCATATAATAAATATTATTAGATACAATTTAACTAAAATATACTACTAGATGAGATATTTTATATTATTAGATACAATTTTAATTAACTATAAGATATAATTAAAAAATATGGTTAAATATACTTTTTATATTTATACAGTCATATTAATATTATATATCATAATAAATAATTTTTGAATAATCAAGTTGGTTATCTACCAATTACCAACTAGGTTGGAATCAAAGAAATAAAATAGTCACTATAAGATAAAAGATTAAAAAATCAAAAAAAGGGATAAATAAAAAAAATAAGTAGGTGAGCATTTATAATATACCGTATAAAAAGTAAAAAAAAAATTAAGGAGTTTAAAGAGCCTTCTAATTGGGGATTAAGGCTTTATAAAAATAAAACGAATAAGGGATAAATAGCTTAGGGTATGATCTATAAGTTTAATTAACTAGCTTAGGTTATGATTTATAAGTAAAATCCACCCCTTTAAGCGGTAGTCAACTAGGTAAGAATTATTATAAAAATAATTAAGGGGCGGGTCGTCATCCCTTGGGTTGTAATTAAACCTTTTATTATAATAGACAACAGGGGCCAATGTGGGAGTATACTATCAAAAGCCAACATAATTTGGCATTAGCTATGGTGATCTATTTAAAGAAAACCGAGTAATCCCCCCCCCATACGTTATATGGGGAGTGATCATAAACAGTACATAGTAGTAATTACGTCTGTAGTCACCATAAATGGTAAAAATTTAATTATTTTTAATTTACTAAGATGGCCCACACATTGTGTGGGTAAATAATAGTAATAGGCATAAAATATGGATTAAATAATTAATATATGGCTGGATAAAGATATAGATATAAAAATATACAAAAAAGGGATATTTACGAGGAGATGGCTTACTATTTATATAATTATGATTATAAGTAAGAGTCATATATAAATGGGTAAATGACTCGTAATTAATAAAATTATAACCCTATAGCTTATAAACTAATTAAAAAGAGATTCCGATACTTTTGTATCGGAATGGGAAGAGATAAATATCATATAAAGCATATATAATTATAAAAAAGTAATAGGTATAGTGAACATAGTGAAGAGAAAATGAGTTAATAATAAAAATATATTACAAATATAAACTAATTAAAATCATTAATATTATATTTTATCTTAAATATGCCAAAGATATTAGTATATCCAGTTTTATAAAATGTATAATAAGATTAAATTTAGATCTAGTTATTATACTTAAAAATAGCTATAAAATTATTTTATGCTTAATGTTATTATTACTATTATTTAAATTAAAAATATTTAATTGTAAATAACCTTTTATATAGTATAATAAATAGATTTTATATTATGAAGCCTAATATATAATAAAATTTTATAATGTTAAGATAATAAAAATATAATACAAATAAAATAAATAATCCATACGAAGTGTTTATTTTATTTTAGACATTTAAATTATATAACTAGGATTAATGATTATATTTAATTATCATATTAGATTATATAAATAGCGATAGGAAGTATCTAATCCAATATATTAAAAATATATTTATAGTAATAAACCAATAATGATTATTAATAAAATATTTTATTATTAATGTAATATTTTTTATAATTAAATAAATCTTATGAGGCTGGATACCCATGTTTTGTATCCGCACCGCTATATTAGCGTTCTGTTTATTTTTATTATAATTTATTATATATTAGTTATATATGTTTTATCTAGCTAAAATATTATTAATATATAGAGATCCTACATAATTTATTAAAAAATTTATATAATTATGATGATAATTTTTTTTAATTAAAATCATAAATAATATCCTGGGATCTTAAAGTGATTATGTAAGGATAAAAAAAATAAAAAAAAAATTATGAAAACAAAATTAGAATTACTACTTCTCTTAATAAAAAAATACTATTTCATTTGGATTAAATACTTTATTATGTTACCATTTGTTTTGTATAAAAATAATATATTAATTATTATACACATTTTATTATTTGCAATCGCCTTAGCCGCTCCTGTTTTTAATTATTTTACAGCATTTATTTTATGGATACATTTTGAAGCTTTATCTACATTAATAGGTATATTATTTATATCAATATTTGATGTAGGATATAATATATTAACAAAGTCAATTGGAATTGAGGAATCTTTATTATCAATGAGTGGAATATTATCAAAAATAGGTAAATCCCTATTAATACCAACTGGAGGGGTTGCTGTTGTCGTTGGAGAAAGTTATTTAAACGATACAAAAAATTTATCTGCAATTGATAAATATATAAAAATAAATCAATCCAATGATTTAATACCTGATCCCGAAGTAATGAATTATTTAATTAAAAGACCATCAATTATAGAAACATTTTCAGCCAAAGTAACTAGTAATTTAAAGATAAGTAAAGATAATACTCTTACTATTGAAGCACATAAATTAACTAGCTCTAATATGAGTAGCAATGATAGTACAAATTTCAATGCATCTAGCATATATGAACCCTCATTATTAGACAATATTGATATGGATTTATTTATGGATAATTTAACTACTTTATTTAATTTATTTAATTCCCTTTAGAATATTAGCGGAACTATATTTAGTTTATATTTTTTTATTTTTACTTAGCCATTACCAATCTTCCGATTGGTAATATATTTTTTTTTCTAATTCCCTGTTATTTACAATTTAAAAACATAACCGAAACACCATAAAAATATAGAATATTTGGCTGGGTTAAAAACTTAAAAATAAAGCTTAATATCAATTATAGAGTATTAAGTGCAGCAACCTGAAAAAGGATAAAAAAAAAGTAAAATAAATATGTAAAAACTAATTATGTTAGAATTAAAAATAGGATTCAAATTTTATTATGTTCTTCACTTATCGTTATTTATATATGTCCTTTTTATTTATATGAATTATTATGTTCTTAATTTAATTAATGCTGATATTTTTTATAATAAAAATGTTTTATTTTATTATAAAAAAAAGGATATAGTATCTTAATATGATATTAATAATGATTTACCTAAATATTATATTGATGATAATGAATATTATGATTATGCTTTTGGTTTCTTAATTTTTACTTATTCAATTTTTACTATCTACCTTTAATTAATTTACTATCTAATTCCCTTTAAATTTAATTTATAATTCCTTTTATGATTTAATTCCCTTTTTGGTTAGTAACGAAGTTGGATAGTAATAACGTAAACCCCCATAAATGGGGTTAATTATAAATTAAAAAATTAAATATTAGGTGATATATTATAGTCTTTTGTAGCTTATTTATATATGGAAAAAGGAATTATTATTCTTCATGTATTTTTATCTTTAACAGTATTTAATTGAGTATAAATAAAAGATAAATGAGTTACTTTTTAACTTAATAAATATTAATACTAATCAAACATTGGATTAAATAAATAAAACATTTAAAATTTTAAATTGAAAAATTTTATAAATGATAATATCATTTACATTAATCGACTAGAGCTTGGTCGCGATGCAGTGGGGTGAAGCCACCAGCCGATAACTGTCAGTTATCTGCATCGTTATAAGCTTCCAAGGATGCAATCCCCAGAAACCTAATTGCTATATTTTAATGAATTAAATATTATGCAGGGGCTCTGATAATATTTAATTAGAGATATTTAATATGTTTTTATATTTATCTCCATAATCTAATTTTTATATATCTCCCCCGCTATATTAGCGGGGTACAATAAGATCTATGTATATATCTCTAATTCTGTACCATTTTATTATTCATATTTAATATGAAAATAAGGAGGTAATAATAAGCTTTTAATTTATAAAAATAAAGTAAAATTATAAATTATGCTAGGCTGGATAATACCTGGAACGTATGGGTTCAAGGCTTTAATAAATAATAAAGGGTATCATAGTTACCGTAAATATAATATTCTTTTATAGGTAAATAATAATAGATTCCGATACTTAGTATCATAATGATTAGCTCCTTATGTTTTCTATTAACAATTATAAAAATTTTTATAATGTTAAGTTATTATAATTAACATGCTAATTTTTAATATATTTTATAATCACGATACGAAATATGGGTAAAATAAAAGTAGGATACTTCGTATCTTTAACACCCGAATATTATATATTCGGATTAGAATCTATTACTTATTTATGTTAAAAAAACAAAGTGTGGGGGATTAGATTTAATAAAGATTAATAAATATTTAAAAGGATAAAGATTTTTTAACATAATATTTAAAAAGTAAATTCTAATAAGAGAAATGAATTAAGGTTTAGCTATCTTAGCAAAGTTATTTTATTTGAATATTATATTCTTTATAAAAAATAATAATAAAAATAAGGTATTTTCGTATTTATATTATTGCCTAACTTAATGGATAATTTTAAAGGTTTATTTTATTATAATAAAGTCTTAAAATTAGGATATCATTATATCAGATTATTGTTATTATTAAGCTTAAATAAGAATATCAATTATATATAAGGGTAAATTTAAATAAAAGGTAATAATAGTTTATTTTATTATACTACCTCCTTTTCCTCTACCCATTCAAATATCAAATATTTGAATCTAACAATTGGGATAGTATAAATTATCATCCGTTACTACGTAACCCATTGATATATATTTTTATATATCAATTCAGATATTACATATATTCATCTATTCCAATAGGATACTTCGTATGTCTATATTTAATTAATAATAATTTATCGTTAAAGTATCAATACAATAATATATAAATTATTATACAGTAATATTATATATTATTTTCTTATAATTAACAAAGCAATTAATATGATAATTAATTTTATAATTTAAATTATAATATTTTATAATCATATACCCAGTAAGATAATATACTACTATAATAATATAATACTCAGTATTATTTAACTTATATCCCCCGCTAAATTAGCGGGGTACAATCTGATCTATGTATATATCTCCCCCGCTATATTAGCGGGGTACAATTATTTTTAGCGATAATAACTTTTTGAGTTAAAGGAAGAGGATACATGGTAGTTACTTTATAATTTTATATAGGTTAGTTATAACTTAAATAATAAGGAAATAAAAGAAATAAAAAATAGGGATATAAAAATTTATTTGAATAATTTAATCAAATATAATAAATATAATTTAATATATATGAGATTAATAAAAGATTATATGTTTTATTAAATAAATTTTATTGTTTATGATAATTAAATTATAACCAGTAACTTAGTAACTCAATTATTTAGATATTATATGATATTAATCGTTAGGTAATTGATTATAAGTTATTATAATAAATAAGCCAGTTATATAATCTCCATATATTTTATATCCTAGAATTAGCTTATTATCTAGTGAAAAATATTTAGATTTATCACTATTCAAGCTCCTAATAATCTTAACTAACCCCACATAAGTGGCCCGTTTATGTATTATGTCCTATTGGTACATGCTTTTTTAAGTTGAAAAATACTGTTTATTATTTTGCTTATGCTATTTATTTTTATGACGTGTTTTTTTATTTTTTTCTTTTTTATACTGCTTACATCGAATCTAGCCATTACCAATCTAGCCATTTCAATATATTTATATTAAAATTTATTGGTAATCTAGCCATTTCAATATATTCATATTGAAATCTATTTTTAACTTTAGTATTTTACAAATTGTCAAATCTTTGATTAAATTATTCAAATAAATTATTATATCCCGTAACTTCGTAACTTTATGATTTAATTAACTGCTTGTAGTTATTTAGTGATCCCGTTTTCAGTTTAAAGATCCCCTTATAGTTGTAATATCAATTATTTATGTTTTTGTTCCTTTTATTTACTTTACTTATTATTTAAATTATAACGAACCTATATTAAGTCTTTATGATAATATACATATACTACCATTTAATTTTTATATAAAATCCACCATAATTTTATAATCCCTTAGTCTGCCTCCCGTTTTACTATATTTATTTTTTATACTTGTGTGCTGGATAGTTACTAAGCCTGCAAACTATTAGATCCCATATATTAGCTGAGCCATACGTAGTGTGCTTTATTAGGACTTATGTATAGCCAAAGTTATTGGATAAAAATTTAAGCTGGAGGGAATTAAAGTCATTGGATAAAAATTTAAGCTACTGACTGTAAATTAATAAAAGTGAAAAATTAAAATAATATTTTTATAAACTATTCAATATCTTTAATAATTTTTTTACATACCTCAAATTTTAAAATATATATTACTTAAAAGTAAAATAAGAATACAGCTAGTTAAAATTAATATATTCTGTATAACTGAAAAATGATAGTAATATTTTTTAAATAAGAAATTTCAGGACATATTTTTTTGTTCTTCGTTGATATTATAATTTTTTAAATTTATTATTAATAAACTAACAGTAAAAAGTATTACAATTAAAAGAATAATAGATCCAATACATAATAGATCTAGCACACTTAAAAATTTTCCTTCAAATATAGAATTAATAACTAATGAATCAGTTATATTATTTGAATCTAATTTATCTGTTATTTCTAATATTGCGTTACCTTTGGTAACTTCTATTGTAGGCATAAAAATATCTTTTTGGATGTGCTCAATTACATTTATCTCTTGTTTTTGATCCGTTATATGTTCTATCTTTTCTATTACATTTTTAATTACTTTTAGATCGAGATTTAGATCTTTTATTTGGCTTTTTAACTCAGATCCAAATTTTGCTGATCAATTATTTTTTTTTTTCTAGCAGTTCGCATCCAGCGGATTGCATCGCCAGAAGCCCCACGCAAGTTGCTAGGGCAACCAGCCAACTGTATTATTGTAATGTTTGTAAATTAGGCCGGCTGGCTACTAAAAAGGATAATATTAAAAAAATAATAACCATGAAACTTTCAATCTTAAATTTATCATGTAAATTTTTAATCTTCGCATCTTTGATGCTCTTGTTCTTTTAATTTATATTTAAACTCCGATTTATAAAAACTATTTATAAACCTGTATAGTTTTGGGTGATACTTTTATATCACCTGGGTTTTGGAAAATAAATGCAAAATAACTCTGGAAAAAATTGATACTGACTGTGAAAGATACTGCTTTTTTTTTTTGTTAATAAAAAAAAATAATTGAGCCAAAGGGAAAAATTGTATATCCAAATACCCACTTAAATATTATTTATATATAAAAATAAAAATTATAATTATGTAGGATATCCACATACTTCGTATGTAAAATATAGATAAACTATATATTATAAACATAAGATTATATTAAATAAAAAATAAACAATACCGCTAATATAGCGGTAGAAAAATTAATATATTATTATATTCTCATATGAAAATATAATTAAAATAAACCCAGTAAAAACTATTTCCATTTATTATAATTCGGATCCAAAGGATCTCAGAGTATTAAGTACTGGATTACAGGAAGTGTCGGGAATTAAAAAAAAAATAATCATATATCGGATCCTTTAGATCTATAAAATTATAAATATCTTCTGTGATCTACGATCTGAAAGCATTTAATGGAATATATTTAGATATGTTTTTATTATTAAATTTTAAATATTCATAGTATTTGTGTATAGTTTATTTATTATAGAGCATAACATGCTAAATATATCTTTTTTATCTAGCTAAAGGATTATTTATTTAGATTGACCAAAAATATTATGATGATGATTATTCTATTTAGTAATGCATGGTTGAAGTTATATTTAGCAAATATTTAAAACGTTGATCAACGTTTTAACTTTTTATTTTTATTTAAAAGTTAATCTCGATATTATCCACAAAAAATATATTTAAGAGATTGTAATTACGTAACTAAAATCCTTATTTACATGAACGTATTATACACATTATTAACGTAATAATCTATTTACTATTATTTGCCCGCTTACAACTTAATAAAAATTTTAATAATTAAAATAGCCGATGGAACAAAAATAAAAAACAAATTATGCTATTAAATCTTATCTCACCTTATAAAAATATTAAAAACATAAATATTAATTATCTTTAAAAATGAAATTTTCATGTTTCATCTACTGTTTCTAATAAAAATTATGTTACGGGTATTATAATTGGTGCTTCTACTATTTAAGGCGCTATTTTTAATAATGAACGTATAATAAATTCTAAAGAGAAAATAGAATTACTTAAAATAGAGCTTATGGCGATGCAGTTTGCTTCCAGCGAACTGCTCAAAATTTAAATATTTAAATAGTTAGAGATCCTATGATTAGCTTTTATCAACCAGTAATGTAAAAACTCATAAGTTAAAAATCAATGTAAACTAAAAATTTTTTAACTTTATAAAAATAAAAAGAGCATCTAGAGCTAATAAAGGAGTTTATATTAGCTCATTATACAGGTAATTAATTAAATTTAAATACTTATTAATATAACTTAGTAGTACTATATACAATGATATATATTTATTATTACTTTAAGAAATATGAAGTATTTGATTATTATTTGTATCGAAGACTCCCTTTTATTGAAGCCCCGAGGAGTAACTTAATATTAAACGCCGGTAGAGAGCCGGAGAAAATAATACATATTATAAATTAATATTATTTAAGGATATTTGGTCCGACATTATAATTTATTAAAAAATTAAATAATTAGATCATAATCAGTATTTTAATTATTATTACTTTAATAATAATTAAACTTAAATAGATAAATCTTGAAAAAATTTTTTTTATTTTTTTTGTTTATTAAGCACGATATTTGATATGAATTATTATAATAATAATTTTTCGGATATAAATTTTGAATCAAAGATATAAAGAAATAACTTTAAATGCTAAAATAATAGTGGATGAAAAAGTTGGAGCAGAATAAGTAGGTTGCCCCTCGGGGCTAAAGGTATTTCAAATTTGGCAGTAAATGTTGAATTAGGTACGTGTGTAAGTGGATTAGCCTTAGGAGCAAGTAAAGTACTAATAAAAGGTTCCTTACCTCTTATCCAAAAGGTAAGTTTAGTTATTACTAGTGGGGCTTTAGGTGGAATAATATTAACAGGAATTAATATTATAAATAGTCAAAGAGCAAATTAAAAATAAGATAAATAGAAAAATAAAATATTACCAGAAAATATAGATCTTTTTTTAGATAATACAGATAGTAGAAATATTATTGGATTGTAAATATACTTCGTATCTCTTATCTATTTGGACATTATTTATTTTAGTAATACAAATATTAAAAATAATATTAAAAATGAGCCCGGAGTTACGTAGTAACTCTTTAATTTAAACTAATCAAAATTTATTTGCTATGATCATAATGGCCTGTGTGATACATTTTTTATCTCTTATAAGGTTAGTTACGCTAAGGATCATATTTAAATAAGGTAATAATCAATATAATACTGATTATTGCTTAAATAATTTAAAAATTAAAGAGATAGATAAAAAATAAAAAAAAAAATGAATATACTATAGTATAGTAAAAACAAAAAAAACTTAAATAAGTCAATCATCAAAAAAATTTTTTAAATTATGTTAGCTTGTGCTAAATTAATTGCAGCTGGATTAGCTGTTATCGCTTTAGCTGGTACTTCTATAGGTATCGGTACTGTATTTGGTTCTTTAATAAATGCTTTTAGTAGAAACCCATCATTAAAAGGACAATTATTTACATATACTATTTTAGGTTTTGCTTTAGTAGAAGCTATGGGATTATTTGCATTAATGATGAGTTTTTTATTTTTATACGGATAATAAAGAATACCCAATAGGATAATAGATAGGAAAGAAAAATGTTAACAATAAGTTTAATATATATAACAATGTTATTAGGATTTAAATTAATAAATCCGATATATATAAATAGAATAAATATATTAATATCATTATATTCAGGTGGATTAGTATTAAGTGTATTAATGAATTATGGAATAGATGACTGCTCGTCGGAATTATATAATTCATTAGGATTTATTTCTTCAATATTAATAATGGCACAATTATTCATATGGATATTTACAATATTATTATTATTATTAGGAGAATCAGGAAAAACGAGAAAAAATATATTAAGATCAAGTGAATATACGGTAATAATATTATTAAGTGTTTTAGGTATGAATTTTTTAATAATAAGTAACGATCTTATAACTATGATATTGGCAGTGGAATTAATAAGTTTTCCATTATATATTTCAGCATCATTATATAAAAATGGAGAAGAGTACTACGGACTGGGATTTAATAAAAATAATTTATCTGGTATTTTTGCTGGGTTAAAATATTTATTATTAGGTTCATTAGCATCTTGTTTTATTTTATTTGGATCAGCAATAATATATGGAGAAACAGGATTAACAAACATAACTAAGATAGCAGAATTATTAAATGTAGAGAATACATGGGAATATTCAGCATATAATGGCCACCTTTTGGGTCCATTTGAGAATAATATTTTTTTAATTGGATCGGCATTTATGATAGTGGGATATTTAATTAAATTGGGATCAGCTCCATTTCATAATTGGGGACCTGATGTATATGATGGAGTACCAACAATGGTAACTTCTTGGATATCAATATTACCTAAATTATCTTTTTTAATTTTTTTTTCTATTTTTTTTAAAACTCTTTTTGCCTTTGCTCCTTCTTTATCTTCTCTTATTTTATTCTCTTCTTTTTTTTCTTTAGTTATAGGTTCTATTATGGGTTTATTAATTTTTAGAATAAAACGTTTATTAGCTTATAGTTCTATAGCTCATTTAGGTTTTATTTTATTAGGTATTGCTTTAATAAATTATATAAACTATACTCCAATAGCTTTCGCTATTGTTGTATATGGTTTAACTTCTATAAATATTTTTTTTATTATAAATTCTTTAAATTTACGAAGCAATATCGAGATATTATCTCAATTAAAAGGTTTAGCTTATCATAATAAATTATTATCTTTTTCATTAGCTATATCTTTTTTTTCTTTAGCTGGTATACCTCCTTTTATTGGATTTTATTCTAAAACTTTAATATTAATCGAAAGCATTAATTTAGGTTATAATTTTATTACCCTAATAGGATTAATAACTAGTGTAATATCTACAATTTATTATTTAAGAGTAATAAAAATAATGAATTTTGATATACCTGCAAACCCTACACATAATGTGGATTCGATTTTTAAAATAAATATAAATGAAACTATTAGTTCAACTATTGCCTTAATAACTTTAATAATACTTTGTTTTATTTTTAATGGTGATTTTATCATTTTAGCTAGTTCTTGTAATATATTTATTTAAACAAACAGATTGTCTACGGCTACCGATATTACCCGTCTCCACACGAAGTGTTATTAAACTGAACCGTAAATATATAATTCCCTTTGATATTAATCTACATGAAAATAAAATAAAAATGTTTAGTAGGGTTAAATAATATAATCGGATCGGAAGGATCTACTAAATTAACTAAGCCAATAATGAAAAATATATTGGCGAGGAAGTTGAGGCTTAATTTAAATGAATATAAATTAAAAGTAATATTTAAGCAATTGTGTTTTGTAAAAACTTGGGTTATAACCAACCTTTACTATAATAAACGGAGGAAGATAATTATAAAAGAATTCCTAAAATTACCATTTACATAATAAAATAAGCAATATGATCAAAAAAGATTACTTACAATTATACTTATAAAAGTGTTAGAATATAAATATTTAAATATTATTATGAATTTATTCTCTTTATTTATTCTTCAAAATGATTCTCCTGAACCTTGGCAATTAACATTTCAAGATAGTGCTACAAAAGTTATGGCAGGTATAGATAAATTACATGGATTAATATATTATTATGAAACATTATTATTAGTAGTAGTAGGATGGATATTAATATCTATACTTATTAAAGACGGAAATAATGAATTAACATATAAATATTTTAATCATGGAGCTTTAATTGAAATATTATGGACTTGTTCTCCTGCTTTTATTTTAATTGCTATTGCATTTCCTTCATTTAAATTATTATACTTAATGGATTCTGTTATTGATAGTCAAATTACTATTAAAATACAAGGTTTCTTTTTAGCCCACGTACATAGTACGTGTGCCTTTTTAGGTGGCCTTAAATTATATATATTAAATAAAATGAAAGGCGCCCGCCTTAGGGGGGGCCAAAAAAATAATATGAAATCAAATAAGTTTTATAAATGTTTAGTATATAATCCGTATATTTTTTACATTCAACCGATTGTATATAACAACCCTATTCAACAAAGACATTATCACATAAGTAATATAAGATCAATCAAAAGGATCGGACCACATAATGAAGATGTATTATCTGTTATTATAGGATCTTTATTAGGTGATGGTTATGGAAATAAAAGATCTGGGGAAGGTGTAAGAATATATTATAGACAAAGTATTAAACATAAAGAGTATTTATTCTGGTTATATACTTTTTTATATAATAGAGGTTATACTAGTAATCTTCAACCTAGACAATATACAAGAACGATTAAAAGTAAGGAAGGTAAAATATATTATGGTTATGAATTTAATACCTTTACTTTTAGAAGTTTTAATTGGATACATAAAATGTTTTATAACAATGGCAAAAAAGTAATACCTTTAAATATCTATGATTATTTAACACCATTAGCTTTAACAGTGTGGATTATGGATAATGGTGGTTGGGCTAATTATGGAATAAAAATTGCTACTAATTGTTTTGAATTAAAAGAAGTAGAACTATTAAATGAGACTATTAAATCCAAGTATAACTTAGAAACAACCGTACGTAGTACTGGTATTAAAAACCGACACTCCGTGTTTATAAAAAAAGAATCTATAAATCATTTAAGAAATATAGTAGGACCTTACATACATTCTAGTATGTTATATAAATTAGGAAAATCATATTAAAGTTCTTTCAACCCACACACATATATATAATAGTCGTGAGAAATAATTTGGTATTATTTTTCTAAGAATTCGACAGAATTCTTAAAGGCTTTTGCCTTTGGCGATGCAAGTGAAAACAGTTAAAATACTATATTTTACAATACCGTTTATAGTACAAGACTGTCAGTAAGTGATTTATTTTTTTTTTACTTATTGCAACAGACTGGGTCACTTGTGGGTGAAAATATTTTTATTTTTGCTTAATGTACAGTCGAGATAAATGAGAGAGCGACTTTGTGGCTCCCTTATTGCACCAATGGTATTGGTCTTATGAATATTCTGATTACGTCGACAACACTGGTGAAACTATAGCTTTTGATTCTTTTATGATACCTACTGAAGATTTAATACCTGGTCAATTTAGATTATTAGAAGTTGATAATCGTATTATTTTACCTATTCATACTCATATTAGATTTATTTCAACATCTTCTGATGTAATTCATAGTTTTGCTGTTCCTTCTTTAGGTGTTAAAATTGATGCTTTACCTGGACGATTAAATGCTGTGTCCGCGTATGTGGAGCGAGAAGGAGTTTTTTATGGTCAAATTGAACAATGGCCAAAACTGTAGTGAACCTATGGTTATAAATCATCAAATTGCGGGAACATCCTAAAGGAATCTTAACCAAGTAAGTATGGTAACATAACTTATGGCACAGGTAATGACTCGTGGTACGGTAAAATCAAGATTTATTATTTCAATGGACAATCCGCAGCCAAGGGCCATTATAAATGGCTTGCAGTTCATCGACTAGACGGTGATTGGTGAAAATTATTAATTTTTGCTTAAGGTATAGTCAGCCCCCACCTGAAAGGGTGCAGAAAAATATAAGTGTTCTATATACGGATATCCGTTGCTTTGCAACTTATATTTAGGGATCTTTACAATAGTTTACTAAACTAATAAAATGTAAAATAAATTATTTAAAGGCAGAAAATATTAATCTTTGATATATTTGCATTATATAATTAGTAGAAGGAAATTTAATAATTTTCCGCATCTTCGATGCTTAAATCTTATAAATTAACTCCAGATATTTTATATCTGATTACATTTAATAAACGTAGAGAAATTCGCAATGTTCTGAATTATGTGGTGTATTCCATTTTGGTATGCCTATTGTAATAGAAGCTGTTAAAATAGAAAATTATTTAGAATGGTTAAATTCTCAATTAGATTAATTCCCTTTTCTCAACTAGGTAAATAATAAACTGAGATAGACGGAAGCCTCCGCCCCGGGCCGCTCGATCCCCCTAATGGGGCGTCTAGACCTATCTAAAACAGAGAATAAAAGATTCCTAATCGGTTTAAAAGAATAGAGTTCACCATACCTAATAGTTAATTTGGACTACGATCTAGGGTAATAATTAACACGTTATGCCCGGTTTAAATAAATAATTGATTAATAATCCTGATATTAAGTAGAGCAAACTGAAAAGGATAAAAAAATAATGATTCAAAATGAATTAGACACAAAACAGTAATTTTACTTTTCTTTTTCCTGCTACTTACAATATTTTCAGCTCACTTAGTTCAATTAATGAAAAAAAAAATTTAGTACAACAACTGTTATTTTAATTAAGGAAAAATGGATTCCTATAATAGCTGCTGGAACATTATTCGCAAATGTTTATAATAATATAGTAGATTTAACAACGAATGTAGAAGATTCAACTATGGTCCTAATTAAAAAAAAAGAATTATTAAAAGTATTTGAAAATCCAGAAATAATAAATAAATCGTCTACGGATTACTCAGAATTTTATGACATAGTAATGCATAACCCGTTAGAACCTTTTACTTATTCTACTAATGTTTTTGACATGTTTTGTATTACTAATATTTTATGTGTATGTATCTTAATGGTATCATTATCCTATTTATATATTAACAGTAAGATTTATGAGTATGGTATAATGAAAAAATTTACAAATAAATATTTAGTTAAGTTATTAGATTTACATGAAAAATATCTTTTTAAACTTAGTATATATGAAAATATCTTTACAATATATTTCACTTTAGGATTAATATTAATAATTAATATATATTTTTTAATTCGTGGTATAGGATAAATTATTGAATATAATACCCCCATCTTCGATGGGGTAATGGTATACATATGGGACATCAATTTTAAAAAAAAAAGTTTTTTATTCACACGCATTTCATGCCTTTAATGCATCTTTTTAAGCTTAATTACACTAAATATATGTTATTGTTACTAGTCTAATTTGCCATTTAATTAATTAAATCTTATTTATCCTAGTCATAATTCATCTTTATAATTAACCAATATAAAAATTTAAATAAAACCATTAGTCTTATTATTAAACTACTTTATTTAATTTATGTTTTTATTATACTAGTTTAAAAGTAAATAATGACTTATCTTCATATATTAGCTTATTTTATTTACTAACTTATTTTTTATCTATACCTGGCATATCAAATACAAATGTATTTGGGATAATAATCCAAGATCCTTAATAATCAAGTAAAATAGTACAGCATCATACTTTTATTCTGTTAGTAATCTTTAATTATTATTGTCTAAGAGACCTATGCTCCCTCTTACTTTATTAACTTTAATGACGGCCAGCCTTACGGAGCTTTCGATTATAGTTACCAGTTCTAAGAACTCTATATAATACTCGAACCATTTACTAAATGATTATTATTAAGCAAATAACTTATATATTTTTATTAAGGCACATAGAATATTCGAATTATTTATTCTTCTAATGAGCTTTATTCCAATTACGCTTACTATTAATCTAGCTGCGAATACGACCCAAATATAAAGTATTTGAGTTATGTTAACAGTGTTATGATTGTTAAGCATTTATTTAAATTTTTACGTAATTCTTTTATTTCGATATAAAATAAGTATTCCAAACATTTTCTTTAACCTTTAGCCATTGTAAATGGCCATGCTTATTTACACTTTTTATATTTATAATTGAAGATTTAACCATAAATTTATAAGTCTAATGATCAAGTGTAAAATCATTCCAATTATTATTATTTGTTCAATGAGTCAGTATAATAATTATCTTTATCTCTTACATCCATCTGTGTGTTAAATCAATTATTTAATGGATATACTATGAAGCAGTCCTATGGGCTCTGATTAATAAAGTATCATAGTAAATATTAATATATTAGAAAGATTTAGGGACCAAACTTAAAGATTTATCATGAACCATAATCTACATGATAATATATTATTTTCTACCCATTAGTTTATGTTATAGACCCACGTTATTTTATAATACACATTTATAGACGTTTATCAGCAAAATAAGCAAGATATGTAGAGTTACGTTGTAACGAAAGGCGCATTTCATGCCTCTGATAATTAACCACTTACCATCAGATAATGTGGCTATTTTACTGTTTATTAACGTAACCCTAGATCTAAGTTAATAACAAGGATATAATAAAATGAAATAATAGACCATCCATGAACATAAATTAAGAATACGACAATTACAATAAATTATGATAAGTGATATATTTAATAAAAAAATTTTTTTTATTATTTACCTTTAATTGGCCTTGTTATACTTTTATTTTACTCCGCTATTACCCATTTTTATTTTATTATTGCCCCCCCCTTTAAAGGGGGGGCACTGTTTACTTAATCTACTTACGATAAATGGGCCATAAGCCGCGTTAATACATAAATTATAGCAATTGGTCAATTATTTCCTTTATCTATACGTTATGCCTTAGGATTTGAAGATCATTTGATCAAGATCAAGTTGTTATAATAACTGGTGGGTAAAATTTGGATAGATAATTTCATAACCTCTATAAAAAAGATATAAAAATTTTAGGTGTAAATATATAGACGAATACATTAGTTAACGATAAGATAAATTTGAAATAAGGGCATTAAGATCCCTGTGAATAGTATGAGCTAAATATATTTAAAACGCTAATAAGAAATTTAAAAAAATAAAAAGTTTTAACAAGTTAAAAATTAATCAAATTATTATTTAGTTGATTTTTCAAAAGGTTTTGAAAAATCAATCCCTTGGTTCTTAGCTTCTAAATAAATAGAATTAAGTTCAGGACTCTTAAATAATAAACCTTTATTATTTGCTTTTTATAAAATAATATTTAATTATTTTTTTATTTCTAACAATTGATTATCTGTATCAGCTAAGTTAGGATTTATAAACCCAGTAATATTTAGAATATTATCGAGAAATTCTCCTGCTACAGGTAAGAAAATTGGTTTTCTACCACTGTAAGTAAACACAGAGTCAATACCAGTTCCTAAACCTATTACACCTCCAAGACCCCCACCTACGATACAAACTCATTTTATACAGCCAATAATCTTTCCTGAAGCGGTGATAAAGTAATTTATTGGACTATTTCAATAAGTTAATTGATCTGTGAACAGGGCAATATATAAAGTATATCCACCCTTAATAATTAAAAAAATAGATAAAAATAATAAATGTAATATTGCTACTATTCTAACTAAAATATTTATCAATATAAATCCAAAATCGAAATTTATAAACATAAATGGTATACAGATCCCACCTAAAACTCAAAATATTCTTACAAATATATTCGAATAAAATTTTTCTAATTTATAAGGTAAAGAGGGAGTATTCCAACCTCTTTTTACTCCCATCATTAATTGAGCTCCCACGCTAAGGTTAGATATTTTTTTTATGCGACGTAGGAGCAAGGGAATTAGAATCTTCTGTAACAATATCTGCTAAAGTGTTTTCTAGAACGCTAATAAAAGGGATAATAATTAAAAAATAAGAGAAATAATAAATAGAGGCAATTTGTCCAATAAAAATAAAAGGTTGTTCAGCATGATTAGCACCGATCCAACCTAAAATAAAAAAATTAGCTACAAATAACCAAAAGAAAAATTTTAAAAAAGGTCTAAATAGTATACTTCGAATATTACTAATATCTAAAAATGGAACTAATAATAAAATAAAAATACCCATTAACATACCTATTACACCCAATAATTTATTTGGTATAGATCTTAAAATAGTATAAAAAGGTAATAAATAAAATTCAGGTACTATTGCTAAAGGAGTAACTAAAGGATTACCTGGTATATAATTATCTGGTTCTACTAAAGAATTAGGAATAAAAAAAACAAAAAAAGAAAATATAAGTAAAAAAACAAAAAATCCTACATAATCTTTATAAGAAAAATAAGGATGAAAAGGTATTTTATCTATATTACTACTTATACCTAATGGATTATTTGACCCATTTTGATGTAAACCTATTAAATGTAATATAATTACAGCAGCTAAAATAAAAGGTAATAAATAATGTAAAGAAAAAAATCTATTAATTGTAGCATTACTTACACTATAATTACCCCATATTAAATTAACTAAATCAGAACCAATATATGGTACTGCTGAAAATAAATTAGTAATAACTGTAGCCAAATTTTTAAAAGTCCGTTGACTTTTTTGTACTTTTTTCGATTACTTTGTAATCCTGTCTTTTGACGTAAAAGGCGCGTAGCGCCCCCGCCCCAATTTAAAGGCGGAAAGCCTTGAAAAAGAAGTAAAAGCCATCCGATGATATAATTATCGGCTCACCCTCTGCTTCTTTAAAAATTCCGACTGTACATTAAGCAACATTTCAGTCACCTATTACTGATCCAGTCTGTTGCGATTTTATATTAAACCGATAGTCTTGAGAGTTATTGAAACTTTCTTGACTTATTTTCAGTAATATAGCCCTATTATCATATTATTATTTTTTAATATAAATTACATAATAACAAAAAAGATTAAATTTTAATCTTTTTCCAATAAGACTATGGTACAATTTATAATATAAATTTATATTTCATACTAGGATGTAACCAAGGACTAACCAGTTCATATAACTGAGAGATAGATTTTTTATGAATATATAAACAATATTGATCAATACTCCCTGTTTTATGAATAGATATAGTTAAGCTATATTTCTTTTTTAAAATATTAGCTAAAAATTCCAGTTCGCGGAGACCGAAGCTATTCGTAGAAATTTTTAATCCTTTACCACTTCAACAACCATCATCCATTATCCAAATAGTAAGAGCTAAAGGAGTTAAATATTGTTCAATAATTTCAAAAGGTATAATTTTTTTATTACACTTCGTGTAGAACTGCTCTTGAAAATAATTAAAACTAGTATAAGTCCATGTTTTAAATCTTATAACATATCTAATTGTATTTTTTTTACCTATTCTAGATTTTATTTCAGGTATTTTTGGATTACAATAACCTCTTAAAGATAATTCATTATGTAACCATAATAAATAACTCCCATTGGCATGTTCTTGTTGAAAGCAAAATCTACTCCCTTTTCCATGACGTTCTAAATAAGAATCTCCTAATAAACTACCCACTAAAATACTAAGTAGATCTATATTATGAGGTCCTACTCTTCGCATGGAAGGTATTATAAATTGTAGTGAAACCATTACATGGCCACCAGAAAATTTAGATTCCCAATCCGAAGATTGGGAATGGAAAGATAAATTTTCCGCCATTTCGGGCAAATTTTCACCCCATAATGACATTTGACCAAAAGGAAGAACATACAAATATTCTAATTAAAAATCAGATAAATTAATATCAAAATTATTAAAAATTTTTATTTCAAATTTTTAATTAGCTGTACCTTGCTAAAGCTAAGGCCTTGACCATCTATTTCTAGATGAAACATTCCGATTATACATTAAGCAAAAATAAAAATATTTTCACCCACCAATGGACTAATCTGTAGCGATTACGATAAATATCGTCACCGACGGTCTTAATATTGAAATTATATATTTAACCGTTTTCATTAGTGTCGCCAAATTAAATTTAATTTGACTACGATTTTATTAAATATTAATTAATCGGTCTTAATTTTTTTTATATTTTAAATATCCAACAGTTCTTCGAACTGTTTTATTAGATGATTTTTAATATTTTTTTATAGTTTTAGTACAAGCCATTCGCTTCTTGCGGATTGCATCCACCGGAAGCTTTTAAAGATTTTTTAGTTTGATTTATTGAATCCCATTCTTTTAAAACTATTCCATTATCGTTAACTAAATTTACGGGTGTACCTAATTTTTTAGATTTCAATATAAATATTGATATGGAAAGATAAATTTTTTTTTAATTGATTATCCATAAAACGAAGCTTAGAAGATTTTTTTATTAAATTTATAGTATTTTCTGATAATTTTTTATTTTTATTTAAATTACCTATTCTTAATTTTCCGTCCTCCGGACCACTTTCTTTAATTTTATCTATAGTTTCTTTTGTATGTTTATAACCTAATTTAGATACACCATTAATTAAGATATTATATTCAGGATTGAGTATTTTAATGTACTCGGTTTCAATAGCTAATAAATTTAAATGTGATTTTTTTAAATTTTATTTATAAAACCAGTATAATATTCTAATATCATAAATTTTAAATTATTTAAACCATATTTATCTATAGCTTTTTTAAGAAGGGGACTACCTGTAGTATGAATACAATGATTTCCCAGTTCTAAGAACTGAGACGATTAGTAATAGCAGAACCTATATAAATTTTATCATTTATAAAAGTTCGGTACGAACTCAATACCACTTTTTTGTTTATTTTCATCACCGATCTCTGATCGGGGTAGATAATAAATGTAAATCATCATAAATTTTTATTGGTTTTAAGTTACGCGATATTTTAATATGTTTATTTCGTTTTGGGCAAATTATATTTGGTTTACCCATAAATCCAATAGCTATCATTAAAAAGAAAATAATAACACCCATAATCCATAAAAATATTCTAGGTTTTCTATATGATCCATAATATAAAGCTTTAGCAATGTGTATGTATACACATATAAAAAAAAATCCAGCTCCATTAGCATGCATATATCTTATAATATATCCATTATTTACATCTCTCATAATATGTTCTATACTAATAAAAGCTAAATCAATATTAGGTGTATAATGCATAGCTAAAGTTACACCTGTAATAATTTGTATTACAAAACACATACCTAATAAAGAACCAAAATTCCATAAATAAGAAATATTACTAGGAGCAGGAGAATCCACAATGTAACTGTTCACTAAAGATAAAACAGGATTAGACTTTAAAAATTTCATAAAAAATAAACCTTAGTGTAAATAAACTAAAATCCATGATCCAGAATATCAAAATTATTTATTAATTTTTTTATTCTTATCTTATTTTTCTTTACTATGCTTATGCTAATTTTTTTGTTTTTAAAGATCCCATTTTTAATCGCCACCCATTACATGCCTGTTTATATTTGTTCTACGAACGATATCTTTACTATTACACTGGCTGTATCTAATCGCTGCTTTATTCAATCCCATGATAATTTTTAAAAGCAGATGCTCACCAGCTAAAAATAACATCACCATTTTTAATGGTGGTGGAATATAATTATAACGTCCGGTCTTCAATCACTCGTAAATCAATATCGAATCAAGATATTGATTGTTACGATAATTTATTCTTCATTTTGGTTGCGCTCCGCAACTTGTGTCAGGCTGGTGCCAATTCACAGGGAGGTTACCCCATCGAAGGATGGGGTAACTGGGACCGAATGGCTTCCAAGGATGCTGGGAGGTTATCCCATCGAAGGATGGGCTAACTGGGAGGGAATTGGCTGGGGATTGTAGTCTCGGGCTTCCGGTAGATGCAGTTGGCTGGAAGCCATCTGCTTTAAACCAAAAACTTTTTAAACTATAATATTCATTTTTATTTTTTTTAATTATCACTAGTACTACGGTGTGTTCTAGATACTTAATACACATCTATGATACTCGCAAAGTATCTGGTTGCAATAGCCCATACAAAGTATGGGGCGCCGGCCCCCGGGGCGGGTTATCAATATAATATAAAGTTATGAATTATTTAAAAATTTAAACCTGCGCATACCATACTGTAATATTAATTTTTACTCGTTAATGGAATTGAACCATTATCTACAATTTAGAAGATCGTTGCTTTATCCAATTAAGCTAAACAAGTTATATGCAGGCATGGGATACAAAGTATCGGAAAAGTTAAAAATAAACCGATATATAATCCAGTTAGAATATTTAACCTTAAGTAATGACATTTTTAAGAGTTCGTAGAACTGGGACAATTTAATAAAATACAATAAATATTTAAGCCAAATTATCCTAACTACATAACTTTAAGAACTTTTTTAATTGGGATAGATAGGATCCGGATGATGGTTCATTAAGAGAGGCATATAATGGTTTCCGAAAAGAATAATAAGAAAGAGGACAAATTAAAAATAAAAGCGGGTAATACTTCTGCGCATTACATGTTTGTATTTTTTTAAGCAGATGGCTTCCAGCCAACCCGCCCCGTCCTCGGGTGGCTCCAATATTTAATCTCTATGCCTTATATAAAATATTCCTTATTTAACTGTATACAATTTTTAATAACATAATCCAAACTAATCTACTATCCGGGCACCGCCCCTCCTTCCATCCCCATTACATGCGTGCCTTTTAGACCAATATGGTTAGGAAGTAACGGACTATTATCGGCCGATATTTTGTATTATACATTTTTAATATTGATCAATTAAATCCGATGTAGGATACAAAAGTATCATAAATTTATTTCCTTTTTTATTTTTTTTAATTTCCATGTATGATATTTCTTTTATTTAATGGTGATATAAGAGTTACTACGTTATTTTTTTTTTAATTACAATTCCTTTTTGTTTTTACACATTATAAATATATAAAAGTAAAAACAAATACAAAGGATAAAAATTAATTAAAATATAGATTCCGATAGATTTCAATATCAATATATTGATATTATAAGAAACTATCGGAATGGGAAGCTTTAAAGTTTTTCATTTAACGGCGCCCCGCAAGCTCGGCCGTTACTTCCTAACTCCATATTTAATCATCAATATAGACATTTCATATTGGAAAACATTTAATTGGGTTGATATATTATTTTTTGTAGTTACTTAATATTTTACTTCACTTAATAATTCGTGCCTATTTTTATTATCGGCCATGTTTTCACATGGGGATGATTAAATATTTAAGGCACCTTCGATGCCCGTAAATGAAGAAGTAAATATTTAAATATCGAGGTCTTTGACCTCTTAACACATATTTTATTCATTAAAGATTAAACATTGTTTAATCCTCATTTTTATCAAGTAAAAATCAGTATAAAACATAAGATATCCAACTAAAAGAACTAAAATACTTAAGTTAGAGGCGCATTTCATGCGCCTTCTCCAGGAGTAGCGATAACAGGACTTTGTTTTACGATAAATAGTCCATTCTTGGCTTAATACTATGCAGCGATCACCTAACTACAAAATTAATGTTTTATTTTATTCCTTTCCGAATGCTAGCATCGCGGCCACACTCCTTCTTCACCGCATTTAACTCCCGAGGAGCCTTAGGAGGACCATTAATGTAATATTAATGGATCTTTCGGTAACTTTTTTATAATTTAATAACAATGGATTTAAATGGTAAGGTTATTAAAAGAAAAAAGCAGCGCGTATGGGCTCTGTAAACTAAATGATATAACAATAATTTTAGGGTGCGGATTAAAAATGGTAATATAAAAATTTAGGGCGTTATACCTAACGGAAATACGAAATATTTCCAAAATTAAGATATGTGCCCCTAAAGGGGTTACTACGTAACTCTCTTGGAACTAGGAATTGGTAGATTCGAACTACCTCACTTTATTTGTAAGATAAATGCTCTTCCTATTAAGCTAAATCCCTTTAGGCGAATAATGGGAATTGAACCCATATAAACAATGCCACAAATTGCTATTCTACCTTTAAATTATATTCGCCTTAGTTTATTTTTTTACACTCTATGGGATTCGAACCCATAATTATTAGTTTCGAAGACTAAGGCTCTAATCCAATTAAGCTAAAAGTGTACTACATAGTTGGGGCTTAAAATACATAAAAATTAATCTAATACCAATCAGGAGGGCGGCGCCCGGGGCGGGGGCGTTATAACCCATTAATGTAATATTAATGAATCTTTAATATACATACATGTTAATATACTCCATACATATGCTTGTAATATTGCAACCATTAATTCTAAGCCCATTAATAATATAAATAAAGTAAAAGGTATAATAGTAAATAATATAACTAAACCACTAGCTTTAAATATAAATCCAGAAAAAATATTTAATAAAATATGACCTGATGTAATATTAGCTGCCAATCGTATACCTAAACTAAAAGCTCTTGAAAAATATGATAATAATTCAATCAGCAGTAATAGTGGTACTAAACCTAATGGAGTACCTGATGGTAATAAAACTGAAAAAAATACTAAACCATGTTTTTGAAATCCTATAATTGTTACACCTAATATTATTGTTATTGATAAAGCTAATGGAAATGCAAATTGTGCTGTAGGTGAAAATCCATATGGAATTAAACCAATTAAGTTAGACACTAATATAAGATTAAATAATGTAAAAATAAAAGGCATATATATAGTATATTTTTCTCCTATTTGTTCTTTTACCATTCTTAATATTGATTTATATAAAGATTCAGTTACCACCATAGTAGAAGAGTTTGATGTCATTAATTTTACTGATTGTTCAGTCATGCTTGACTTATATAAATAAAAAACTACTAAGGTAGCTAGTCCTAGGTACAATGACGAATTAGTTAATGAAAAAGATCCAAAAATAGTAGATAGAGAAAAAATTTCTTGGACTTTAAATTGTTCTAAAGGGTTAAATATATAATTCATTTTGAATCATTCTTTTTTTTACTTTTTTTATCCTTTTCAGTTTGCTCCACTTAATACCAGGATTATTAATCCATTGTCTATTAAGTTTATTTTTTAAGTTTTTAACCCAGCCAAATATTTAATATTTTTAGGGTGTTTCGGTTATACTTTTTTGTTAAATTATTATTTAACTTCCTAAATGCGGTGAAGGGTCGGTGTGAGCCGTTAACTACTAGTTAACCCCGTCCTTGGATGCCATTCGCTGGTGGCTCCCAATCTAAGATTATTAATTTTATTAATGTCACCCATTAATCTTATGAATTTTAAAGGGCTGTTTATCAGAATATAATTATAAGCCGGATTCTGTTTTAAGGATTTATATTTATCTTAAATTCAATATATATTACGTTAGTATTTTTAAATTAACAATTTATCTATTTTCAGAGAATTTATTTTACGTTATTTGTTACTGAATAATATTTTCTTCTACCATTATTTACATAATGGGTTTATTAAACCATAAAAGAATAGCCGGACTTTCCTATTATTAAAAATATTATACCTGATAATTATAAAAATAAAATCTGGAGGAGGGTTATTAAATTACCGCTACCTACTTGTTTAAGGTCCAGATACGAAGTATGGGCCAGCCAATTAGCTCCCAGTTAGCCCATCCTTCGATGGGATAACCTCCCAGCATCCTTGGAAGCCATTCGCTTCTTGCGGATTGCATCCTTGGAAGCTGGTGGCTTCACCCCACTGCATCGCGACGAAGCTGATGGCGAACTGCTAAAATAAATTCCCATCTTCGATGTACTAATTAAAATGGCTACGGAAGATGGGATTTGAACCCATACGACTAGGCCGTGGCATCCTAAATACCATGTGTATACCATTCCACCACTTCCGTAAAAAGGGAATTAAAAAGAAAGGATAATAAAAAGATAAAATTTAAGAAAAAAAATTTAAAATATCTTTACTTAATTCATAAATAAATCCTAAAGTTAAAATAACTAAAAATAAAAAAGCAATCCAAAAACCAAAAAAGGAAATATCATATAAAATAGTAGCAAAAGGGAATAAAAAAATAATTTCTACATCGAAAATTAAGAATAAAATAGCTACTAAATAAAAAAGAATATTAAATTTTTCTCTAGCTGAACCAATAGTATCCATACCACATTCATATGGTGATAATTTAGAAAAATCTGGTTTATTTAAA
This sequence comes from Smittium culicis, assembly GCA_001970855.1. Taxonomy (NCBI): domain Eukaryota; kingdom Fungi; phylum Kickxellomycota; class Harpellomycetes; order Harpellales; family Legeriomycetaceae; genus Smittium; species Smittium culicis. The sequence continues at coordinate 1,339 of LSSN01006112.1, read as the reverse complement.
GGTAATAATAAATTAATAATTAAAATAAAAGAAAGTAAACAAGGAGTAAAAATAATAAAAACAGATAAAGTATTCATTTTATAAATATTTTTGATTTTATTTTCTTTATTTTTCTTTTCTTCCCATTCCCAATCTTCTGATTGGCAATCTTTAATTTTTTCGGATAGATAAGATTTGAACTTATAATCCTCCAGTCCCAAACCAGATGCGTTACCTATTACGCTACTATCCGTTATACGGGCAGAATGGGATTTGAACCCATGAAGATAAAAAAACCTTTTTTCGTTTCAAGCGAAATACCTTAAACCTCTCAGTCATCTACCCTAAATTTAATGAAGGGAATTAAAATAAAAGAATAATAGTAACAATAGAAGAAATAAAAATAAATAAACCTAAAACTAAAGGAAATAAAGATTTCCAGCATAAAGAAATTAATTGATTAAATTTAACTCTAGGAAGAGTTGATCTTACCCAAATAAAAATAAATAATAAAATACTTATTTTTATTCCTAAAATTAAAGGTTGTATTAATGTTAAAATGGCTCCGTCTGTAATAAAAAAAGAAGAAAAAGGTAATAAAAATCCACCTAAAAATAAAATAGTTATTAATGCAGACATAGATATCATAGCACCATATTCACCTAAAAATATTAAAGCAAAAGAGAAAGAACTATATTCAGTAAAAGCTCCACTAACTAATTCTGATTCTGATTCAACTAAATCAAAAGGAGGTCGGTTGGTCTCGGCCAACGCTGAAATAAAAATTATAATAAATAAAGGAAATAAAGGAAAAAGGAAAAAAGAACATTGTTGAAATAAAACGATCTCGTTAAGATCAAATGAATGTGTCACCAATATTACACTCAGCACTGTTAAACCTAATAATAATTCATATGATACTAATTGAGCCGTTGTTCTTAAACATCCCATTAAAGAATATTTAGAATTACCTGACCAACCAGCTAAAATAATACCAACTACACCAATAGAAGAAATAGCAAATATATATATTACACCTAATTCCATATCTGATATTTGATAACCTCTACTAAAAGGAATAGGAGCCCAACTCAACAAATTCATAGTAAAAATAATAATAGGAGCTACCAACAGGAGGATCCTGTTGCTTTGAGAGGGTAAAATAGTTTCTTTTAATAATAATTTAATACCATCACTTATTGGTTGTAAAAAACCAAATATACCTACTTTATTAGGACCTACTCTTCATTGCATAGAACCCATTACTTTTCTTTCAGCTAAAGTTAAAAATGCAATAGCTAATAAAATAGGAAATATTAAGAATAATATTTCTATAATAATTGTAATCATAATTTTTTTT
>LSSN01006111.1:0-78815 GCA_001970855.1 Smittium culicis | reverse complement strand
ATATATATTCTTTGTTTTGCTCAATTAAATTTGCAGTTTTTTTAGATAAGATATCAAATAATAAAAATGTTAAAAATTACTGGAGAATCAATTACTTTATTAATATAAGATTTTTGAACAGAACAGATTAAGAGATACTAATATATTTCTAAAATAAATGCAATTTTATTTATACGTACAATATACTTTGATTTATATAGTTTTTATATATGAAATTAAATTTGATTAATTCATCTAAATTATTTTTCGAGCCCAATTTTATAGAGATTAAAAATGCTATAAAGATATTAAATTTTTTACTACTTTCTATTAAATACTTATAATAAACAAGTGAATTAATATTTTTATAAATTTTCTTTATAAAATTAAATTTAAGAATATAAATTCAATAATGCAGAAAATGTATAGCTTACAAAAGCTATTAGCATTAATAAATAAATAATTTCATTTTTCGATATAACCTTTGTCGAAAATAATTTTAATAAATGGGCTATTAATTATTATTAAATTCAATTATAAATTATGTTTATAAAAAATTACTCTATATACAAAAAAATTATATTTTTTGGTTAAAATGTATATTCAAAGTTGTGAGAAATGCATAATAAAAATTTATGTAAATTTTGTGCTATAAAAAAAGTTGTTCTTAACAGATATTAATAAATTTTTTAGTAATTTATATAGTCTTTATTTAATAAATAGTTTTGAAATACTAAAATTTGATTTTTCACTGTGTCTCAAATATAGTATCAATACCTGCAAAATTAATAATTTGATAACAAAAAATCATCTAAATAATAAAATAATTATAAATTATTAGCTTTTAGTAATAATCAGTGCATCTTTATGTATTTTAATTAATAAACTATAAAATATATAAAATATCAATCTTGAATCACATTTATTATTATCATATATAAAAAATGCATTAAATACTATTACAAAAAACACAATTAAAAAAAATAAATGAGGATGTAAAAAAAGTTTTTTTATACTATTAAAGCTTCGTTTATTTGTAGAGTATTATTAACATCTCCGCGTAATCTAGTAATTATCGTTGTGAGCTAGTGTCTATGATATCAATTAGATATTAAAAAAATTTAGCATTAATTTTGAGAATATAACCGTAATGTTTATATCTAATTAAATCTCGTATAATAAAAGTAATAATTTAAATATTATGTTAGAAAATAGCAAAATTTATCTCGAATTATTAAGAGTAACCAGGCTAAGTTAACATAACTAAATTTTTTATTTTTTATTTTTTATTTTTTATTTTTAATATTTAATTATAAGTTTTTTTATTTTTGTAATTTTCATGAAACATTAATAAATTTTTAATTTGGATAAAATTTTGTTTAGCGCAAAAATAAAAGCATATTACAAAACTGTGAATAATCGAAAATATGATTCTTATGATTTATTGATTATAGTTGGGTTACAATGAATTATTGAAAAAAGAAAACTAATATTAATCGGGGTATAACTTCATAGTAAAGAGAGTAAAATATTTTTCTATTTCTATTTGATTATTAAAAAAAAATTCCAATAATATTTAAATAAAAAATTTGCGATTTTTATCGATTATTTTATCTGAAAGCTTTCTTTTAAAAATTATTATTTCCATTTGCTTCGAAAACTTTGCACTAATATGAAAAACCCCTGATTTTTGTATCGTGAAAATTAAAACCTGATAAAAAAGAGTCTAATTTATTGATAAAAGAACAAATCAATTTTAATCTAAATATAAATAATGCTCTAACAGCCGCTTTTGGAAATTAAAGCTTTCAATATTTTAGTTTTTATTCAATTTATTTAAATAATTTCTAGGTTTCATTAATATTAACTTGGTCTAGTTCGTAGCAGTTTATAAGATTTTCTGATTTATAAATTTTTATGACACTAAGATAACCGAAAAAAACTTATTAATAGATTTTATTATGTTCTTAATTTATTTATTAAATAAATTTTACCTTAAAAATTGAAAATTAAATTATAAAAATTTGAAAATCCACTAAAATTTATCGTTGTGTTTGATATTAGTAATAATATCATATCAAATCAAAAATTTTATCCTGAGATTTTTATTATTAAAATTTAGATTTATTAAATAGTTTTTTTTTTCTCAGTACTATATACTCTTTTTTATTGTAATTTTGAGATTGCATTTTCTAAAAAAAATCTTTATGCGCTCATTTCTATACTAATTGTACCTCATAAATTAATTTTTTTTACATTAATTATAAACTTCAAAATTTATCAACATTACTTTATGAAAAATAGTTTGATAAAAAACAATTAAAATTAATCAAAATTACTATGAAAAGACTAAATAAGTCATATACCGTATATAGAAAATATTCAATATTTAGTAATCTTTACTTCCTCTCACAGATAGTTTTAAAAAATATAGTTATATTTATTATATCTTTCATCTATTTCTAAAAAAAAACCTCAAATACTCTACAATATTTAGCACTAATTGAATCTCACGTAAATTTTATCATATTAAAATTCATTATTTTTTTGTCTAACAAGAAAAATTGTAACTGAATTAATTATAGATTTTAAAATCGCGAAACCTTGTGAATTTAATTAAACCAAAAGAAAAAATATTCATTTTTGAGTATAATATTTTAGTTTTATTATTTATATTTGAAGCATGTATGTGTTTTATTATTATATATATATTAATACATATAATTTTTCTATAATTTCTCTTATAAATAAAAATTATACTAAAGAATTCTCCAGAATTTTCCATATTAATAATAACTTCATTTAACCATTAAAATAAACCGTAAAATTGATATTGTACTCTTCAAGAGCCGAATAAATATTTAAATTGTATTTTATTTTCAATAAAATAATTATTTAGGAATTAGATTCTAAATATATATATAGACCTATTTATTATTAAAATAAATCTAATTAAAAACAACTAAAATTTTAAAATTATTGATCTTTTGGATTTAGTTATAATAAAAAAAAGTCCTAATAAAAATTATTGTATATAATTTTATTGTTATTATTTCACTTACAATATATTTCAAAAAAAATTTTTTTATTAATTCTCATAGTTTAAAATAAAAAAAAAAGCTTCATAAATAATTTCATAATATATTTTGTAAAAAAGAATAAATATTATTGTGAATAGTTATTGTCATTTGTTCATAATTAGGTTTAAAAGGTATGATTCATTTTAAATTCAATAAATTTTATAAAATATACCTAAAATTTAGTTCCGGTGCTTATTCAAAAATTATTTTCGAGATATACTTTCCTTTAAAAAAAAAAACCTTATTAATATAATTTTTCATGCCAAGTATCTAATTTTATTAATGGAATTTGGGAATGTAATGAATATAGTGAAATAAATTTCAAAATAGATGTTAATTTAATATATAATTGATCCATCTTTAATTAATGAGTATTTTGCCTCGATATAATGCATTTTTTATTATAAATAAATTTCAGTTGCTATGTAGATCACAAAGCAGGGTTATTGCATATTTCAACAATTATGATCTATATGATCACATCTGTTAAAAGCTTTCCAATAAGCAGAAATATTCAACTCTTAAAATAATAAAATTTTCAAATATGATTTATTAATTACTGTTTCTAATTAAATTAATTCATTTATAAGTGGAAAATATGCTAATTTTTTCAATAAAATAATATCCAATTCTATTAAAATCTAAATAATAAAATCTAAATACGAGAATTTAATAATAATTATCGTTCTCGGTTTTGTTGTTATTGATTAAAAAAAATTCTATTTAAATTTTGTAACTTAAGTTTAAGTAATCAAAAAAAATTAACATTAAACAAATACGTTTGTAACTAGTGCGTTTAAAAAAGATACAGCGAGTATTACTATTTTTATATCATGAAATTTTTTTGAGATTCATAAAAAATTTTCTATCTAACCTATTATGTAATAATGCAAATATATAGCATTAAAATAAAAAATAAAAAAAAATTCTTGCCAATTACATTTAAAATTAGTTTAAACTATATTGAAAAAAATAAATTATAAAAAAATGAAACCTTTTACTCAAAATATTTTAGCTTATAATCAATACATAATAATCGGAATTGAATTATATATTTTTATTTATTGAATGTATTCCCGGTAGATAAGGGTGAATTTTGTAAATTGTAAATATTATTATTTTAACAGCTATCACGCGAAGTATAAAATAAAAAAATAGTTGTGCGAGATATAAAATATTTTTTACACATTATTAATATCCATGGAAATTTTTATTGTTTTTTAAATATGGTAAAAGCATTTTTTTTTTCATAATGTTTTTTAATGCAAGTAAATTGATTAAAAATTAATTTCTATAACTAAACGTCTTGAGATTTATTGAGATTTAATAGTAGCATTTTTTATAAAGTAAAAAAATATCAATTGGAATACTCGTAAAATGAAATATAAAATTTTATTATTATAAAAAAATAAATATAGGTCAAAGATTTTAGTATTTATCATATAACATAGATATCTAAATATAAATTCGAATAATACTGTATTCGTAAGCAAATTTTAACTTAATTATTTCTTTTAAAGGGGTGATTTTTCTATCTGTAAATTATTAAATTTATTTTAATTAGTAAATATGTATAGGTGTGTATAAAGAGTGATATGGATATTTTATTTTTAAATATTATTTGTTCGAAAAAATATATTAAATTAATGGTTTTAGTTTCCCCTACGCTCAAAAATACACTATAAATTTCTAGATGAGTTTATAAGATTATGAATAAAATTTTATGAAATAATATAGAAAAACACCTTATAAACAGTTTTTATAGAATTCAATAGATAAATTTAATACACAATATTATTTTTATTGTTATAGAAAATCAAAAATTTAGTTTAATACACATAATAAATAGCACAATGGTATGGGTCAAGTAAATAAGGTATATAAAATATTCTAAATTATATAAATGTGTGACCATTTTGAAGAGAGGATATTTAAGTTTTAATATTCTCATACTCAATATATATAGCTTTATTATCAGTATACATTATTAATAAATTTAAATTAGGCATATAAATTAAATACGACTAGAAAATTTTATTAATCTAAAACGAAAATAAAGATAATATCAAAAAATGGGCGCCTCTATAAATTTTTTGACATATATTATCAAAATAGACAATTTTTTTTGAACAAAAGCTTTAGACTTTGTGTATAATATTTTATTCCTATAGCTAATTTATAATATTATTTAATCGTTTTTTTGTAATATAAATTTAATCTCAATACAATCAGACAATAAGAAAATCGCATATTTTACTTATAAACTTTAAAAGTAAATAAGCTTTTATATTACAGTTTATCAAAAAAATTTAATTAGTATAGTAAATAATACTCATTATTAGTATATCCAACTAATCTTATAAAATAAAGAGCCATATATAACCCTAGTCATATTTTACACATCTAGGTGGCGTAAAAATCTGAAATAAGCAGCATAATTTCGACAATATATTTATATATCTCATTTGCAAATATAAAAAGGTTTGCTGTATATAAAAATATAACAAATATTGGAAAAATGAATGTGCTGTTTATAAATATGCTGCGTGAATAGTGTAAGTAACTGATTGTTGGTAAAAGCATACATGTTAGGTTAGGCTATCACATTTTTCTTTATTTTTTTTGTGATTACTTGGTCTGATTAGCGAATTATACTTATTTAATTAAGGTACTTCTTTTTTATTCAATTACCAAATTTTTTACAAATCAAAGGCTCCTTGGTCAATAAATCTAATAATTAATTATTGTTATTAGAGCTTCGAAATTATTATAGATATTATATGTACTTTAGAAAAAACATCATCAACACTCAATATGTTTACATGAACATTTACACTTAACAAATATTTAGGTTGTAAAACAAAAGAGATATAAATTTAAGACAAAAAAGCCCAACGCGGGGGTCGAACCCGCAACCTTGAGATTAAGAGTCTCACGCTCTACCGATTGAGCTAGCCGGGCAATGGAGAATGTGGGGATCGAACACACGGCCTCTCGCATGCAAAGCGAGCGCTCTACCACTGAGCTAATTCCCCTGTTCCATTACGAAAAATAATTAATATATATATATGTACTATTTTCCCCTTGTAGTTTTTGGTTAAATTAATAATATTTTTTTATATTATTATATCATTAATCAATTTATCCAGTGCAACGTGAATATGTGCCACATAACACATATTCACGATAACTCTGGAATACCAATACCGGATTCTAGAGCTATAAATACCTCGAGACAGTAAGTTTGGCTCGAGGAGAACTTTTATTATTTTGAAAGAAGATTTTAGTTTCTTCTAGTTTTCCTAACTATTAAATATTAAATTCATAAATAAAACTTTATAATTAAATTCAACTTTTAAATCTATTTTGTTTGTCGTGAGTGGATGTATAATCACAATCATCCTCTCATACTATAAAATTCTATAACCAGTATAAGACTCTTTTGTGAAACTAGGCGTTTTATAACAAAGTTTATACGACATTTCATGGAGCGATATTATAGATATACTAAATACAGTGTTACTCGTATTTTTAATTAGTTTTGTTAATATTATAACATTTCTTTTAATTCATGTAGTTTTTAAATAACTGTGTAAATCATGAGGATTACTTTTATTATTTTAATTTATCATATTTAGATATATTTTACCGTGTTTTTCATATTTAGCTATAATTTATCAAGCATTTAACAATTCTACCAGCTCATATGACCCTATTCATTTTATAGAAGTTTCAGAAACAGACTACTTAAAAAAAAGGGTATAAAAAGGATGATAGAAATTTTACTAAGTTCTAAGTTTTTTAGGAAATAACACAAATAATTAAAAGAAAAGCTTCCTACTAAATTATAATACTATAATATTTAATTTTGTTGCGTTAAAAATGTCATAAATAATACTTTTAAACAACACCTCTTATAAAGTATTCTTTTAACAGACTTATATTAAGCATATATAATCATCACATTGAGAACTACGCGGTGTAAGTATAAACTACTTGATAACGGTTTGAATGAAATAACAGCACGTATTTATTAGATATTTTTTTATGATTTATCTATTCATAGATATGATCCACCAAATTAATTTACTTTGATTAAAATAAATTGTTAATTTTTTCTAAATCAACTAACTCCTTTTATTTTTTTTGAAAAAAATAGCAATATAAATTTTAAATATTTTTTTAAATTACTTATTTCTGAAATAGTAATAGCTCAAAAAAATAAAAAATCAAGAAATTTCTTCATGCTACCTTGTACATATTTTCACAAAAAAATTCAAATATTTATTAAATAGAATTTGATTTAAAATTCAGATAAAATTATTTGAGTATAGTTTTGAGTGTATATTTAATTATAAAAAACAGTCATATTTTACCATTTTGAAATATGAAAAAAAAATTATCAGTAAAATGTAACATTTATATAGCTCTTTCACAATTTAAAGTGTTTTGAGACTAAAAACAGTTTTTTTATGTTATGTAGCTTTTATCAGGGCTGGATTATATAAATAAATTTTTTAGCAAAAGAACTATTAATATTTTTTATATCTTTAATCATATTAGAGTGCGTTTCATAAATGCAATACTGTGAGTTTTTTTTGCATTTATCTGTTAATATGTATTAAATAAAGTGTATAAAACGCTCTTATAAATCAAAAAATTTACATTATTATAATTTCCTTTTAATAAATTTTAATTTCAACCTAGTTCATTTTTATTTCAAAAACGGAAATGACTCTCAAACGCCGAATATAAATTTTGATAATGATAAATTTTCCTTGCTTTTACACATTTTGTCACTTTTAAAATTAAACGACACAAAAAAAATTAGAAAGTTTTTGTAAATGGTAATTCAAAATTTTAAAAAATCAAAAAAAAAAAAAACATATATTAAATTTATATATTTTTTATTAAATTTTTTATAGAGAAATGAAGAGGTAAGAGTTTATTGAGCAACATTCTAAAAATTTTAATTGATTTTTTTTTTCTTGATCTGTCCCTACTCTGAAGGGTATTAAATTACATTCAAGAAATAACATATATAAAACCGATTTCTTCGGGATATAACTAAAATAAGAAATTTTTTTGCTAATTTTTATTTCAATCACAAAAAGAACTAATTTTTTTAGTATGCATTCGAATTATTTTCAACCTTTGGCAGATTTTGAGAATTTAGAAAAAAGTGTATCTTTTTGAAAAGTAAATAATATCAGTTTGTAAAAAAGATTATTCTAACTCGAAAAGTTTATTTCTTTATTTATATGAGGGATTCTTTATCCAGGAATCATTCTATAACATTGAGCGTTATATATTATAAATTCAAGTAAAAATTACTAGTTAATAAACAAATCATAACCTTTTATTAGCAAGTAATAATAAAGTTATGTGAATAAATAGGAAAAAAAGAAATTCCATATCGAATCAGCCAACTATATAAACAATTCTTAAATTATAAGACGAATAATAATAAGCTTATTCAAAGTATACTCAAATCTCAGAATCTCAAATATAAGCAAGTGTCAAATATCAATAATTTTTTTAATTTAATTTATATTAGTGAAGTATTAGTATTAAGATTTGTAATTTTTCTATTAGCTTTATGATCTAATTATACCAGAATTTACTTTCAAATATGAGATATTCTTTTTGAAGAGAAAAAATGTTTTAATTTGCTACTATATTACTATAATAACTAGAAAAACATATTAGTCGTATCAGATAATCGATTTTTTAATATTTTCAAATGTCAGCTATAAATAAAAGCTAAAGTGAAGTAAATGAAACAATAATGGAAAAAGATTGCAATATTTGAAATAATCTCCCATACATTAGATAGTATTATAAAATATTTACCCTATTTAGCTTTAAAAGAATATCTAGCGATTAAATAAATAAGCTAGCCAGTAAATAAAGACGCGCTACTGTCAAATACCTTGCAAAAATATGAAAATACTAAATTCAATAGTATTTTTTTGCAAGATTATACGCGATCTCCAAATTTCTATATGCTTTTCCTGCGTGTATAAAATATTGTGCCAAATTCTTTAATTTTATTTGTGGATTAACAAGCTGCAGTCTACGAAAGACTTAATTTAGTCAACAATAGATTATTTTATTTTATTTTCACTTTCATTAAAATTATATAAAATCATCTAGAAAAACTTGATATAATCTTTGACTCACCATTACCATACATTTAGAGTTCTAAATTACATTCAAGTTGGTCGGAGTAGTTCAAAGGTGTTTATAATTTATACTTTATACTTTATACTTAAAAAATAATTATTCCAAATATTAGCAATAAATAGTTTCCCATGTCACATCAAATACTTTTTAAAACAGTGAAATTAATGAATCTTTTATAATTTATAATTTATTTTATTATTTGTTGGCTGGCTTAAAGTAAGCAATATTATTTTGATTATCAGAATTGGATTGTACTTGAAGCAATGTCCATAGGGTACGCCGGCGGTAGACCGCCAGAGGATACTTATAAATTTTTAGACTATTTTAATTTTTATTAATTTAGCTGTTATTTATGTTAATAAAATCCGAGATATAAAAAAAAAAAAAACAGAATTGGATTGTGTAAATTGAAAAAAATTAGCTATATTTTATATATAAAAAACAGCCTATCTCTCGTGAAAGAGTTAAAAAATAATGTTAAATCAATAATATTTTTATTTGATGTTATTTTTATGAAAATATCAAACATTCTGACAATATCTGTCAAAAAAAAACCTACTAATTTGAAATTATATGTTAAATAAAGTATTCCTTCCTTAAATTAATTATCCAAATGATCAATGAAGCAAAAATAGAAAAAATCCAGTATGAAAAATTAATAACTTGTAATATTTTTTCAATGGTCGAGTGCGATATTATGAATACTACTATTAGGATTTTTTTGATTTATATCACTATTATCAATATTTTCTACTGCAGTAATAGGAGGGGACTCCTGGTCATTTGGATCCAATTCAATTTTTTCCGTTTTAATATTTGACATATAGTTATTGAACCTTTTAATAATTCCCTTACTACCATTTTTTTTATCTTTCTTATTTTCATCATTTTTTCCTGATTTGGAGCTGCGTGTATCACTTTTAGATATTCTTTTATATGCCTTTTTTTTAGATTTTTTTGGAGATAACACAAGTTTCTCATAAGAGCTTTTGTTTGAAGCACTGTGTAAAGGTGCACTATTATTTTTTAAATCTCCAAATTCTGGGTTTTTTTTCAGTATTGTTTCACCCAGCTTAGAAATCCGAGAGCTAATCTATTTAGAATTAAAGAGTATTTTTTAAAGTGTACAATTTTTCATATAAAAAATTTTAATTTTAATTTACCTTATTCTGATCTAATGCGAATAAAGTTTCTTCTTTTTCGCTAACAACAGGAATTATTTTAGATGCTTTTTTAAGCTTTATAGAACCTTTATTGCTTTTAGAATCAAAATCTATTCCATGGAGTCCATCAGCTACATTGATGTTAACGCTTTTAAGCTTTGTTGCTTTATTATTTTTTTTTTTATAATCAATTTGAGCTTCTTGATTGTTAATTTTGTTATCAAGCGTGTTTTTTAATTCTATATAGGCATCACTATCCATAGATTCACCCCTTTCATTGATCGTACCAGAGTTTACACCTTTTGAAGGGATATTTTCAAGTATAATATAGCTTTTATTAGCTTTAGGATTACTACAATCTTTTTCCTCATTTTCAAGATTATTTTTTGAAGGTGTGTTTTTAAGCTTTATATATTCTATAGTGCTTCTTTTTGAATCAGGTTTGGAATTTAAGCTTTCTTCAAATGATTCCAAATCATAGCATGTTTCTTGCAAGACATTTTGTATACTATTTCTGTTTTCGCCTGCATGATCATTTCTCATATGGAACAAGTTGATTTTTATTGGTGGTGACTTAATGTTTTTGCTTATTCTTCCTTCCAATTTTCTCGAATATCTATGTTTTTTGTTCATCTTTGTATAGACTTTTGAAAGTATTTTCTCGTCATCTATGATATCTTTAAGTTCGTTTTTTATCCTTGATGGAGTAGGTGAAAATGTTTTACTTTCGAAGCTATTATTAACAGGTTCTGAATTTGTGCTATTAGGCTTATTTGGCTCTTTGTCCTTTATCAAGCTTTCAAGAGAAAGCTTAATGTCTTTTTTATCTACCAAAATATTTAGTACTGAGTTTCTTTTTACATTTCTAGAATTCTCAATCAATTTCTTCTTCTTTTCGATCGATCTTCTTCTCTCACTTTCAATCCTAATAATGTTAGATTTTTCGCTTTCAGAGTAAAGTGCCAATCCGAATTTTCTCTTCAAATCCCCTATTAACCCAGAGATAGGCATTCTATTTCTGTATTTGGCGCGATATGATTTAATCGACTTTGCAATACCTAATAATGTGTCAACCGAGACATGAGACATTCCTTCACGGGTATATGATTGTATAGACATCATTCCTTCAGAAAAATCTGATTTTAGGATTTTTTCTCTCATAGTTAAAATCATAGCCACACATATATCCATTAAAAAGCTTGTCTCATTTTCTAAATCTTCTTCATATCTGTTCGCATTATTTACACTTGAAGTTTCATTGTTAGTGGAATCATTAGGGCTAAATTCCACTTTAAAACTTGGACTATGCTTTTCGCTATTGACAGTACTGTCATCAGATAGATCATTATCGCTTGGATTACTTTTAATTATGTCTTTATCTTTTGTGCTCGAGTCAGGAGATGAACTGGTTTTTTTTGAGCTAAAAATATGATCATCATGTATATCATATGGGTAGGCATATGAATAACTAATACCATCAGAAATTGTCGGGACTAAAAAGCTTCCAAAAATTGAGAAAAACGTATCTTTTTTTGTAACTTTTTTATTGCTGATGGTTTCAGTTTTTTTTTCTTGGAGCTCAGTAGAATTTTTTATATCTTTTTTTTTGTTTTCGCTATTTATTGAACCTAATTCTAAATCTGACAAATTTGCAAATTTTGCCTTTTCTTTTATAAAGAACATTGCCCTGTCGCTGATAATTGTATCCCAAATCCTTACTACATTTTCTAGCTCAAATTCACGAGAACACCAAACTAAAAGCCATCTTAGCGCAAAGTCTTCCGGTTTATATCCTAAATTATTCATGTACTCCCATAATTCAGGATCCACAGGTTTTAAGTACTCATTCCACCATTTCCATAGCATTCTTTGGATTCCACCTTGCTTTTGAATCAAACTAGTTTTATTATCTTCATCTTTGGGAAAAGAAACTCGACCCTCTTTTAAAAATTCAAGGATGTTATAAAATGTTTCAGAAACGCTAGACGTTTTTCTTTCATGATTGTTTTGATAACCGACGTTGAGTCTATTATCAATATTATTGGTTAGGTCAAGCGATGGATTATTTTTTGAAGTGTGTATATCTATCTTATTTGAAAAGTATGAATTCTCACTATTTGATGATAAAGGAGCTAAAGAGTCCTCATGTTCATCTAGTTCTTTTATAAAATTATCAAGAGTTTGACCATTAAGTGAATTGAATAATAGATAGAAAGCGTCAGCTTCAGCCGCTATTCTATCTTCATGATTCGGCGCATCATTTACCAACACGTAGTAAAAAGTTGCTACCAGCTCATTCATTCCTTGAACATAACCCACCCTTTTATTAAGACATGCATAAACAAACAAAATACGTGCTATTATATCAAGATGCGTTCTTGGTGGCGTGATTATAAACTCTCTGGCTAAGTCTAATCCTTTCATTTCACTTTTGAACTTGTTTATATACCTATCGCTGACAGCGAAGCATCTTAGATCAGCCAAAGCTATTTCATTAAAAAAAGGGTTTTTATTATATTTTTTCATTTGCTTCTCTACGTCATTGAAGTCAGGCGAAATTTTTTTTCTGTTTGTATTCGATAAATGATCAACTTGCAGCTTATCAAACTTCAAACATTTTTGATCTTTTGGATCTTTTGAAGTGTTTTCATTAATATTAAAATTTTCGCCATTGGTCTCGTTACTTTTTAACGCTTCATCTTTGTTATTATTAGAGGCAAGATGAGATTTAGAGTTATTATTTACAAAAATAAGACTGTTTTTATACAGACTGGATCTCTTAGAGTTTTTATTTTTTTTCTTGCGAGAAGGTTTTGGTTTAATATCTTCACTTAAATCTATTGTGAGATTCATTTTATCGTTGTTTCGATTATCAAGTTCATCTACAGGATTGTTAATATCTCCAATACATTCACTATTATTAAGCGATTGCTTAAAAAAACTATTCAGAGGTAAAGTTCTCTTAACATCTCGGAGAATTTGTAGTATAATAGAATCTTCTATTATACCCTAAAAAGCAAATAATTATAAATGTCGCGGTTAAGTATTAGATAAATACAGAATACTTATTAAATAGTCAGATACCTTATTATTATCAGTTTCTATACTTAGCGATATCGAGATATGCTTCTTAGACTTTAATTTCTTGGATCTGGCATTTTTTTCTTGAACCATCTCTTTAATAAAATCCTATCAAAGAATAGATTAAATAAAAATTAAATTGAAGTATTAATATAATATTTACAGTAATAAATTACTTACATAATAAAATTCTCTAGATTCAAGCAACTCTGAAGACCACAACTTCCTATCAGACGATAGGTATCCCATTAGGAGCTATAGATAACATACATAATTTTCAATATTGTAAAAAATAAATTACATATAGCTTTATTTAGTAAAATATTATCATTATTTTAATTACCCTCCATGAAATTGATCTCAAGCCTTTAGAATATTCAATGCCTATTTTGAGTAAAAAAAAAGATGATTAATTTATTCCAAATACTTAATGGAAATTTCTTTTAAATCAATACCATCGAAACAAAGTTGTGATAATTTTTCCAAGTCGATTTTTGAGGTATCGTTGTTGAAAATAACATCTTTTATCTGATTCTGGTTTTCACTATTATTAAAGATTTTTTAATAAACGTAGAGTGAGTTCTTTACTAACAAACTGAATTTCAAATATAAAAATAAAGAAATATTAGTAAAAGTTTATTTTAAAATATAATTTCAAACCTCAATGTGTCTCCGTTTGTAAGTGACACGCTTTCCATTACTAAATAATATTATATTTTCAATCTTTTATATAAATCTTGAATCTATTCTTAATATTTGAAGAAAAAGGCGATTAATGTGACTTCAAAGCTGTATATTTTTTTTGAAAAAATTAAAGCGAAATTAGTTAACCAGAAATGCTAAATAAACTTGAAATTACTCTCTTTCAAATGTTTTGATATTTAAATATTGAAAAATTCTCTAAAATATTAAGAAAGGTCAAATATTCATTCTATAGTCTATTTTTTAGTTTTAGATTTCAAATAATAGAAATTTTATATTTAGTATAATCAACAACTAAATATTCTTAATGTTATAGTCTACGTTTTTAGGAGAAGGTAAATTAAAAGCTATTGACAAACAATTTTTTAGATGATTAAAGCTTATAGTTATTAATAGTAAATAAAAAAACTCCAAGGCCTCTCTACTCGTCGATTATTTTCATGCAAACACTTTTTATATAAAGGAAAATAAAATGGAATTTTTACATATAAATCAACTATATCTAATAATTATTAACAGTTTTAGTAAACTCCATAATAGCGTATCAAATTCGAAAGAATAAATATATTCATGTACCATATACGGCCTTAAAAAAAGTAATTGAATTTCTAAAGGATATTTCATATCATAATATTGTTTGCATTTATTTGCATATGATTGTATATGTAAACTTATATCAAATTTCATTGTAATTTGATCTGCATAATATGCTAAAAAATATCACTGGCTATCCTAAAAGTAAATAAATAACAATCCTCCACCCAGTCAAAGAAGTATTTCATACCAATATAAAAATCAACATGCAACATAATAATTTTACAAACAAAAAAAAAGCGATGCAGGGAAATAATTTCTATGACTATATAAAATCGCTTTTAAAAAATTGATTTTTTTAAAATTATGGTTTGAAAACTTCAAAAGTACACACTATTTTATTTATACACCGGAAAATAGTTTATAATGTTTAGTACAGAATTAAATAAATTTTTATATTAACCCACCCGATATAGCCAACAGCGTTCAATTAAATTACTATCATTCCGAGGCTTTAAGAATTATTGGCTTATTGAATTTATACGACAAATAGTAGCTTGAATATAGATGATAAACGAATCAATAAATTCCTTTTTTTATATTTGTTGGGGAGGAAAGGGTTAACTTTATGAGTCAGAGCCCATTGAGTTTAAATCATGCGATATGGTTGGCTCTGAAATTTTTGGAGCCAATACATTATTAGTATTGATATTTTGATTTTAAAATGAAATATAATGATCTAAGCATTAGTAGTAAACCTTTCAGGGGCGGTTGGCTTTTTAATACTACCAAATTTACCCAACCAAACGACGAAATGATCAACTAGTACAAAATGGTTATTATATTATTAGCTATTAATTCTGGTATATCCAATAGCATATGAGCTATATTGGCTTATCCAATCATGGTTTTTAATAAAGTTATAGAGCGTTTTCGCTTTAAAGGTTTAGTAAAATGGTCATAAATGTTATAGATTTAATACAGAGATCAACAATTGTCAGATTTTAAAAGTGACTTTAAAATTTGATAGGGAAAAAGGTGTTAAAGTCAAAAATTTCTCATTAGAAATACTACGAATAAACTTGAAAAAAAAAAGCATTTTTTTACAACAATTATAAATCGGTATAAAATCAATCATAACTCTTTATCTACCACAAATCTCTGAATCATTCTGAAAAAAAACATATTCACGATAAAGGAAAATGAGCTTTAATTTATCTGTAATCAAAGGCGAGATGTGGGTTTATCGAATCCCTAAAGAAATTAAAGTTTTGAATGAGCTATCTAGCTTTCTCGAAACCGAAACTAGTTTCTACTCAGTAACCAAGACTGCTGATGAACAATCAATAATAGTTTGTGACGAAGATTCGAGTTTGAGCGGGTTGAGAAAAATCGAATCCAAACTTTCTAGCATAATTAGAGATAATCCAGAATCTGAAAGCGAAGCTTTGAAAATAGAAAAAGATTGGGTTGCTTTCAAAGTCGATGGAGTTTTGGATTTTGGGCTTGTTGGAATCTTGGCTAACTTATCGGGTGTGTTGGCGGAAGCAAAGATCCCTATCTTTGTGGTCAGCACTTATGATACAGACTACATTTTAGTTAAAAAGGATAGATTTGAAGAGGCTAAATCTTCTTTAATAAATTCTGGTTGTAAAATCAGCTTGTAAAATTTTTTTAAAAATTGATGTTGGTACTTATAAACACTAGCTATACTAAAAAAAATCCCCTATAAGATTTACATTTTTTGGAGCTTATACTACTAAATTTTAATTTATAAGCATATATAATTATGGTCTTTAATTCAAGTGCAATTTTATGGTAATTGTATATTTTTTAGAAAAGAGTTTAATATCTAAGCCATTGTTTTCCTAAAATTTACGCTTTATTTTCCATCGTTTTCCTAGATAAATGATTTATTTTCATAGTGTCTACCTGATAGAATAAGTCCTTTTTATTTAGATTTACTACTAGACTAAGAATTAAGAGCGTGTTTATTGTAATGAATGGAAACCTATTTACTTTATATACTTTACTTGAATGAAATGTATCATCAAAATATTTCTATTTAAAAAATCAAATTTTGCTATTTTATAAACTTTTGTTTAATCAAGTCTTTTAGGGTCTAAAAAGTGATAAATATGAGAAATAAAAACGAGAGAGAAGACAGATATTTTATATTCTTAGCGCAAGCAAAGCCTGAAATTTTATTATAAAGAATTATACTATCGAGCATATTAATTTAAAATGCCTATAGATTTGTTTACCAGATAGAAATCGTAGAAATTACGAGTTCAATCTGAGTGAATTTATTAACATATGACTACACCCATGAGTCTTGTTTAAAATCGATAATTGCAATTAATTGTGGGTTTAAAGGTGGTTTTAACTGGGAAAATAATACATAGTTCAATTAAAACCAAGAAAATGAGTAAAATCTTTATTTTTGCTCTTATTTATTTAATTTATTTGTTGTACAACTATTATGAAAATTAAAGTCGATAATCTTTGTAAAAGTAAAGTAGAATTATTATGGCAATATGAGATGAAAAGAGAAAAATGAGGTTTGGTGATATAAGCCATCACTGAACACCAATTTTCTTCTAGGCCCTATTGAGAGCCATTTGGTTCTTATGGCTATATATGTAGATTTTTATTCTTACCCAGATATTTTTAAAGACCTAAAATATGGACTTTGTGAAGATATGTTATCAAATTATAAACAAGTATATAGGGTTACAATCTTTTTGAGTCTAGTGTATTTTTATAGGCAGAGTTCGGCTTATTGTCGAAAAGCTACATAATTACGGTTGTATTATTGATATTAGAGCGCTTAAAACCATTTCCCAATAATTTTAATTACATTGTAGAAGCTGAATGTACCAGCTTTTATCAGCAGAAAAAGCTGCATTGATATATTTTACTCTGAATTAAATGTTTTGATGAATTAAGCCTAGCTGAGTTTAAATATAAAATATTTATTTAATTTTTCTATATAAAGCCTAATACTATTTCAATAAAAAAAATCTAAAAAAACTAAAGAATTAAAAGCAAATATGTAAAAAAATAAATAAAAGTCGATCTATGTCAATAAAGTTGGCCAATTGACGTGTAAATACTGCCAATTACGTCAAAATCCTAATATTAATATCCTAAAATTGGCGCAGTAATAAATTAAAAAAAATTAAACTAGGCTTGACACGAATTCTTTGTAATTACTAAAAAACTGCTTTTAACTTACGCTATTGAATAATTTTTTGAGATTTACGATGGCAACTTAATATCCTTCTTTGTCTAATTAATAGTTCATTTCTATAATCCTCACACAAAACTTATTCTCTTTCACAATTACTGGTATAAAGCTAGAATAGTTAAAATTTCTTTGACCAAACTTCATTATTGAAAATATAATCAAATAATGTCCCTCGATGATTTTCTGTCCAATTCTGGAATATCGATAGAAGAAGAGTTTGTATTCACAAGTAATGAATATTTAACCCATTTGAACATAATTTAAAAACAACTCAATATACTTTTCTTACTTTATCAATTTCACCTTCAATTCCATTTCCTTACACTTCTAAAATTAATAGATGACGACTGTGTAATCGCTAAGGAAAAGCTGAGGATCGAACTCGAATCTCAAAAAAATGTCAGAGAAATTATTAATGATTTTAATTCTAAAATAGAAGATTCAAAGAATTTTAAGAAGTTTCTAATTCCTATTAAGCTCAAAAATTCTCAAATGTCGACGTAACTAATATTCGTTATTACATCACTTATTATCTCGTTTAGTTAGTAGCTCTGCATTTATATGAATTACTTTTAATTATAATTGCTGTCTTACATAGATTCTTTGGAAGCAAGGCCCAAGATAGCCTAGTAAGGATTTTACTTGGAATAGATCAGATACAAACTAAATTTATTGAAAACTTGTTAGAAATACTCATCGAATATGCTGAACAAACTGAAGAGTAAACCTTTGTTTCAGTGTCTAATATCTATTCCATATTTCAACGCCCTATTACTATTGTATTCTTATTATTAATTTTAATTTTATTGCAACCCAAAAAGGAATAGTGAAATAGCCCCATTGATTATTGAAAACCTTCGTTGGCTAGATTATATTACCAACCCTGATCTATTAAGCGAAAAATATCTAGAGGTTAAACACCTATTTCATCATTAACATTTTTATTTTCAAATAAAAAAAAACTATAAACCTGGTTTAAAAACGATTAAAATTAATTTTAGATATTGGAGCTAGTTCCTATTCAATTACAAAGAGAAATGCTTGCCACAATATCTGATATCATCGATGATTCAAATCACAGCCTTGTATCTTTAAAGCTCATAAGTCTAATAGATAATATTCCTGAGTTACTAGTTTCTATACTAGATGCTTTAGGAAGTCTCAAAGGATCAGAGCAGATTATGGTATATCAAACGCTATTAATTCACCAGCTTTTTTTCTATTTATTTACTGACTCAACAAAAAATTACATTTTTTTTTAGCTTTCCGCCCAAAACAAAGCATTAAAACTATTAGGATATTCGAAACCTGCGGATCTTCCCGCTATTATAGGCTACTTGTTTCAATCAGCAATAGACTTGCCAAGTACATCGGTTATGGTTAGAAATTTATTGGTTGTATATCTATTTTTCTTAACATCCTATAGAAATATTCTTGTATTATTACTATTTTACTTTTAATTAATAAGGTTATCGAAAAAATCAGAAATGGCGTCAAATCAGAAGTTATTTATAAAAACGACTCTATAAATTATTCAACTGATAAAAAAAGCGTTCGAAATATGATTTTTGGTATTATTTATATAAATAGTTATATATTTTTAAATTCAAATTCTTAATATTGAATTTGGTTTATTTATATTATAAATTTAATAGAATCGATTAAAAGAGGGATAAATTTAGACTCACAAATTAGATCATCTTGGCTTTCTATAATCACTCAAAAATCTGATGTATGAATCTAGTTGTAGTTCACATTTCTAAAAACAAAATCATTATAAAATTATTTTTTCTATTTAACATTAATCTATTATAATAGATTCTGGCTGAGTTTAGTGAAATAGACTGCTTAGACATACTTGCTATATTTACTATATATAGCAACAAAACTCTAAAAAAAAAGGCTGAAGTAGCTTTTAATTGTATTTGCAAAAAATACAAAAGCTCTGATAGTAGCAAAGATTTTATTAACCTAATTGATCCCTCTGCAATTACAACGTAACTTTTTTATCATATAAAATATTCTTATTCACATTTAATTTAGTTGCTAATTGATTTGCTATATTCTTCTAGATTTTTCGAGCATCTTCTAAAAGTATGCGATTCGATCATCTTAAACCAAAATTCTTCAAGTAATGGTTTGATAGTTGCCAGTAAATTTTTGGAAAAATCGTTTGAATGCTGTGGAAATTTTGAAAGACAGGTTATTAATTATTTTTATATTCAGCTATCATTTTTACCTGCTGTAGAATTATAATAAATTCGATAAGAAATAATCATATATTTACTGCAACATCCGTGTTTTTAATATACTTTAAATTAATTATAATTTTTTATTTTTATTTTTTTTTGCAGGAGATTATAAGCCTTATGACTGGTCATATTGGTAGCGGTCAGCCCACATCCGTTCAAACGGGATCTTTACTCTTACTTAAGCTAGCTCAATCCCAACCTGAAAAATTAAAGCTTTTTGTACCTTTTATAAAAGGGCTACTTGATTTTATGAGCTCACTTTCGCTAGAAAATTCGAGAAGGATATTTGAATCACTCTCTTTATTGACTATAATAGTAATATCCATCATTAGTTCCTATATTTAAATTCTAAATCTTATTCACTTCATTTATACTTTAATTTGTTTTTTTTATTAGTCAGAAAATAGTTCTTTGCTAGACGAGCTTCATATTTATATACGAAAACAGCTATCAAGCGTACACCCAAACTACAATTCTTCCGGAATTGTAGGCGCAATTTCTATGCTGAAAGTATTAGGATCTGAAGAAAAAATTACAAATGACAGGTTTTTGTCTACTTCTGCTGGACCTAGCTGTTAGTTATTCATCTAATTATATTTTGATATTTAAATATAATTATTTATAGTATACTAAATCATTATTATTATACCAATATCTGCTTTTTTTAGCTTCAAAAAGTGCAAAAAACCCTAAAAAATCCTTTTCTGAGTTTGTGTCAATACTTCAAATGGTAATGGATGCTGGTAAACACCGAAGTTGGGTATTTATATTCTTTCATCTTCAAAATTTTTTCTTATTCGATCCAAGTTAATAACCCTCAGTTATGTAAACTTTTTTATATTTGACCTTATAATCTTATTAGGAATTTCTTTCTATGGCATTTGATGAGCTATCGAATTTAATAGAGTCTACAAAGCTACATCCACAGCTCCAATCATGGTTAGCTGAAAATATCGCCAACTCTTTTGCTGAAGCCTTTCTATCCAGTGCTAGTGATGTTCAGCTCAACAAAAATTCAATAAACAATAATCAAATTCTAACGCTGTATCAAGATAGTGTATGATGATTTCTCTTATAATTTATTTTTTGCAAGTAGAATTTATCGATTGATTTTTAAAATTTTCAGCTTTTCAGCTAAATGGATCATTTTTCATATGAAAAATAGGAATCAGAAGTTGTATTAGACATTTATGGAATTCTTACTGGCCATAATCTCCAAGAAATACACTCGTCACTAGTTCAAACTCCGCTATCTTCGAGCGGTGAGAATTTAAATTCTTTTAAAAGTCTATCAGGAAATGTTGCGTGCTGTCTATGCCCTTTGTTTAGGTTTATGCAAACTTGTGAAAAAATCAATAATTGCGGCTCATTAGCAGATATAGATGCAGTTCTTGAATGTGGAGTTATTTTGCCTTCTACCTATCCTGCTTCAAATGATGGGCTGGAAATGTACCAAAATTTACCAGAAGATTATGTTGATAATATTACTCAGCACCACTCTTCATTTCAAACTATAGTTTGTACAAGCCTATTTTTAGTTGGAAACTGGTAAGCATTAAATCCCTATTCTATATATATTTTCAGAATTTTTCATCATTTCAATAAAATTATATAGATTTTCTCTTTATTTCAGCTTTACTTTTTTCTTTAAAGGCTTAGGGAGCTGATAAATGCATTTTGTAGCCAGCCAGATAAAGGTCTTTTAGCTAAATGTCTTTTAAGACTTAATCAATTAGCAAAAATTGAAAATTGTATCTCGTCAATTACATCAAAAATTCAATTCGACCCTCAAGAGCTGGGCGTCGCTACTCCGATTGGAAACATATCGTCAAAATCATTAACATCATTTCAGGATAGTTTTAAATCATCAAACGAAAATTATCAAATTTCAATAAATGATATCCAAGCAGAAAAGTCTATCGCTAATGGCTCAAATATAGACCAGATTATTTCCAAACCTAACAAATCTCGTAAAAGAGTCAGCGGAGGAGGGAACTCTTCCGGTTCTAGTGTTTGGAAAAGATACAGGAGGGAGCTTAATACCTCTGTATATGGATTTGTTTCTAGTAGCTCATTACATCCTGACTTCAGCCATAACTCAAACGAATCTCCTTCAATGACCATTTCGGTAACCCTACCCATTTTTATCTGATTAAATTTCAAACTTGTTTAATGTATTTTTTTAAATAGAAATCTTAGCTATTTTTGATAACACTTTATTAAACGCTAATAGGCTGAGGCTTTAGCTTTGATATTGGACGAATTGTATTCATTCGCTCACTCAGATAAATTTGGTTCAATATCTATGGACAGCGAGAATATAAATTCATGGGTAATTTTATACTTAATTAAATTACACCTATGGAATCGCCATTAGTGTGATTCCTTATTTTATCATAAAAAAAACATCGTTATTAAATTTTTCATAATATTAATTATAGATTAGCGATTTGGTTATTGGGCTAATGGGTCATTTAAAAGCGGTTATAGGTTTTGAAAATGTAAGCATAATTTTTTTTTATAACACCTATGTACAAATAATATTCAAATTATTTTTTAGACTGACGAATCAGAAGTCATCGAATACACTAATAAGGACGAAATCATTAAAATAATTCTTCAGTTATTAATGAGTTTTATTGGAGGTGATTTTAGTTCACATTTGTCAAAAATATCTTATTCTAATTCCAAGGTAATTACAATAAACTATATCTTTATTTACATCTATACATTATAAATATAAAATTTTCACTAATATTATAGCTGCTTAAATGATTTTTCTTTTTAAAATAATATAAAAATTAAGGTTGTGTTAAAAGCGATTTTGATTCACAGCAAGACTGCAGATTTAGCAACAATAGAGTCTCTTTCCGTTGAAGTGCTTGCAATAAGAGCTTTCGATTATTTATTCCAGTTCACTGAATATTTTGAGGCTAACTCGAATGCTATTCAACTCATTCAATTTTTGGAAACAATATTAATTTTATCAAATCCTAAACCAGCTAGTGAAATTTTTGATAATCTTAGCGGTATTGATAAATCATATATAGATGCAAAAAAGAATTTGGGACAGGTGTCTAAGCAATACTTAAAAGTTCGTGGATCTACATTATTGGTAAGAGTTTAATTTCGCATTTTTTATTGTTTACTCAAACTCATTTTTTGTGAAATTAAACTATAATTTGGTATTTAATGATTTAGAAATCTGAAGTTGAATTCTTAATTCAATTATTCATCGAATCTGATGTAAATCGTCCATATACGATTATTGACATTTTAGTCAATGATGTTTTAGAAAACTATGGAGAAGTTAATTCTGATAGCGATAGTTATTATTTTACTCTTACTGATGATACTGTAGCAATCTACTTGAAGGTATGCTTGAATAACGCATTTACAAAACTAATCGCTTATTTAAAAATAAACTACCTTTTATTTTATCCTTAATCAAACAATATATTTATATAACTAAAAAAATTAGTCAGTGTTAGTAGCCCTTTCCAAAGAGTTTTCAAAGTTACCGAAACGCTGCTCCCAAGATAAAATCAAAGTTTTATACGAGTTATGTAAAATCTTTCAGATGACATTATTTCAAGGAAAAAAGTATTGCGATTTTAAAGGAGTTCTTGTTACATGCTTAAGATTTGGCCAGTATTGTATTGACACCATAGTAAAAAAATTGCTGCCACACTTGGAAATAATTTTTATGAATTACAAAGAAGATATTGTCACATCTCTTGTTTGTCTACAGAAAGCTACCAGGACATTGCAAGTATTTTGTGGGCACAGTAAAGTTGTTCGAGATTTAAGACTTACCAAAATTGTACCAATGGTAAGGCGATCCCTTGAATCTATTATTCTGAGAGTCAAGTTTTTGCTAAAGAATAACAACTGTGTATCAACTTTTGAGATCGGGATACTCAAACATAGGTCAATTGACGGAGAAGAAGTATCATCTCAAATCCCTATTATTGAACCAATGTCTAAAAAATCTAATAATGAATCACATTCGTCAGATTTGGATTCAGATCAAATCTCTAATAATGATGATTCTGATCAAGATGATTAATTATCTTTATTTTTTTTCTATAGCTCAGAAATCTAGAGTTACTTTATTATTTTTAATTAATAATAAAATCACCTTTAAATTTATATTTTTTTTAATATATAATAATAGATATATTTATTCTAATGACTAAATATCCATTATTTATTGTAAGTATACTCCAAAATAACGATTTTATTTTTTTTTAGAAGTAATATTTGGGCGACAGTAAAATTTTTTGAATTTATTGTTGCAAGATAAAAATATTTTCTTAAAGACGAATTCAGTGTATAATATTGGTTCTTATAATATTAATCGTAAGCATAATAAAAAATTATAAAAAAAAAATATTTGAAGCTTACATTAAATCCTTAAAAAAATAGATAATGGTACGATATGATACTTGATCTGTAACCCCAAGACTCATTTTAAAATCAATTTCTTAAAAATATATATTTTAAAAAAGTATTTATTAATATGAAAATGCTGTATTTAATGTCAATAATTCAGACATTTTTTCTCACATTATGTATAAAATTAATTAAAAAATCCATTTTTTCGGTTCTTTGTGGTCACTAACTGAAATTAATTCATTTTGATATTTATATAAGGAAACAGATTTCAAAATTTTTACAGATTTATTTTGGCAGTAGTAGAAGTATGGATTCTAGATATATTTAACTTATGCACTCGTCGAGAATCGAGGTTGCATTAGCACCAAAACTATTTAAATGAATGGGTTATACATATTTGTTTTTATCTGAATAGTTGCATATTTAATGTGAATATTATATTTCATCGCTGGTAAGAATTACTAAAAATAAATTAGCTTTACAAAATAAATAAGAAATGTTAAAATATAGCTGATGAAAATATCAAGAAATTTAAATTTTCTAGCATCTACTGAATGCCTTATAGTTGATCATCAAAATTTATTGTCATTGTTATGTCATTTAGAATCTAATTATAATCAAAACTATTAATAATTTAATTAGAATATTTTCAAATCAATTCGATAAAAAAAAAATTGCCATCGCTGTATATTGACTACATTATTTAAATTAAAGTAAACATCGAGAATTTGATGTAGCGCATGTATTAATACAGTATTAATTAATATATACGAGGAGGGTTGTTGATATTAGCTGGCTCTTTATTTATAAGAACTTTCAGATCAGCAGAATTAGCAAGGGCCTCACGGTGTGATTGATTTTTTGAGCTGATTGGTTCTTCTTGAGTAATTTTTAATTTATATCGGTTAAAGTATGATTATTTTAGATTTTAGTCATTTTTGTAGTTTCAATATTATTTTATTTATTTATTTATTTATTTATTTAATTTCGAGATGGTAATACCTACGTTATTCTTTTTTTTTTTCTATATGTTCTTTATTGCACTCTTTTTATGTTTTTTGTATTTAATCTGATTTCACTTTGTGTTTTATTGAAATTTTATTTTTAAAAAATTTTTAATGTTATCTGATTGCTCTTTGTGCGCTTTATATTGATTTTTATTTCATTTAGTCGATCGATTTGCGTTTTATTGTTAGTGATTGAAAATTATCGTGATTTTCTTTTTTTATTTTCTTTTTAACTTAATAAGTATAACTCAAAATAGAACACTTAGATATTATACTAATTTATTAAAAAGCCTCTTCAATATGACCTGGATAATAAATGCTTCCATATATTTAAATACAATAACTAATTAATTTAAAAATTATTAAAGTGAACATTATTATTTATTGTATATTTTATATCATTATCTTTTTAGTTGTTTTTCAAAAATAAATAAAGATTCAACTTAAATAAATTAACCCTTTCGTGTCCAACAATCTTTGAAAAAATCAATTTGTTGATTCATATGTGATTTATAAGCAAATATATTATTCACTGTTATTCTACAATAAACTGAAATTTCTTAATATCTTGGAATTAATATCTTTTAATTTATCATAATTGGCTAAATTTTGAGGATCAAAAATAGTTTACTGCCAGTGAAAGCGTTAAAGGATACTATAACCATTATTCATAGCTAAATTAATTTTAAAAAAAATTTTTTTTAATCAAAAAACTCCTTGGTGTGCTCATTCATTCAATATCAGGTGATTTTTATAAAGTTAATCGTAATTTAGGAATGTTTAAAAGATACTACCAATCTTAAAAACTCGCATATTATTAAATATAAGAGATTCTAAATAATATCCTTAGTTTAAAAATACTATAATATGCATAAATAGTATAAAAAAATAATTTATCAGTCAAAAATATTCTTAATTATGGTATTGAACAATTCTCAGCTGCTAAAAATAGTTTCATTTGGATCTGTGGAGACTTTGGGATTAGACAAAAAAATTTTATATGATATAGAAAAGGTAATATGAATTTTATTTAGCCTTTAGATGACAGTTAACTAATATTATACTAACTATGAGGTCATATTAAGTGTTATCGCCTTTATTAAATATATATTGAAATTACAAACTACAAAACAAATTGGGAGGAAGTTGTTTCTTGAATAAATTAGCACTATTCCACAAAATCTCATATCTTTATTATCTTTGCAAAGTACAATTTTATAAGCAAATTCCGATAGATTTGTGGGTAGAATTTATTATTTGTCACTCATTAGTGTAATATTAGTTAATTGTATCTAAAGACCAAACTAACTTCTTATTATGTGTCATTGGATGAGATCATATTATGCGAGTCCAAAGGTAGTATTTCTTGTGTTAGATTCATACTTTAAGCCCGAGATAAGCGATAATATGTATCAAACATAGTGTAACTAGACCCAAATTCTTGTAATAATATGATATTAGATTGAACTTTCGTTTCTGCTTCCACGGTTGATGCTACTGCTTTATATTTAAAAGTCGGCGTACCTGGTGGTATAGCAATAGCCTGAGAAACGGGATGAACATTTGTAATGATATTTAGGTTAACCGCAGGATTAATTGAGGATTTATTTATCTGGAAAACTCGTCAAACTTAAGTTTTTTATTATTTTCATGTGGGCGTGAGCAGAGTGTAGTTGCTACCTAGCCTTTTAAAATCTTTACGCATGCACCGGTAAAAGTTGTTTTTTTCACGGCTATTAATTTCTACATTCCTTATAATCCGTTCACGCGCTCTCGTTTCTTTAGGTGCAGGTATTTTTAGCCTCAAAAAATCGTTAAATATCTCCGAGTACACATAGTTTATACGATTTAAGTCGCTTGATTGCAGCAATACACAAATATATAAAAGATATATAGATTATTATGCTAATTTTTTTATTGTTATTTTTTCATTTTCACCTTACTGACATAAATGTGAAACCACAGGACTAATATCTGTATGTGATTTAACAAACGATTTAATTTTTATATCATTATGAGCGCGTAAAAGTGATACTATAACCTAAGTTAATTGAAAAATAGCATTCGTGTAGCTTAATATTTTTTCTGCAGCCAGTTTCTTATCTATAAAAAATTCTACCAAATAATTAACCACATGTATAGCAGATTAATTTTTCTAGTTTTACTTAGCTTCCGGAAATTTCAAGAATGCTTGTGCAGTAAAATGTTTTACTGATCTTCGTTTAAATATTCTCTTATATTAAAACAAAAGCTTATTTTCTGTATTGGATAAGCCTTGATTTTGGTAGGTACCCCGCTGATTCTCCAAGGAACAAGATGCCAACTCTTGTTCTCGGTCAGCGTTGAATTTCTTCTTGCAGGATCTTGTATCACCTGTGTTTCTGGTAAGTGTATCGGTGATCCCATTGACAGTGTTTGTAAGTTCTGATGCCAGATTTCTGACTTCCGCATTGGAGATACCAATCTTATTCCCAGCCTCTCTATCTTGACCTTCGATATTGTCTGCGAGATCAAGTTCCAAGGCGGGTAGCAGTATGGATTTTTTACTTCTACCATCCGATCATTATTCAGTTCTGATCCCAAGCCCAGAAACCAACTGTAGTACGGACCTATCTTCTTGTTGGTGCTCGATGCAAAAATTTCGGTGCCGTGAGGGCCCCAGATCTGATTTATTTGCTGGAACAAAATGTCAGGACTTGATCACTGAGTGAAATTATTATTTAGTATGTGCTTAAGACTATTTTTTAAAAGAA
Source organism: Smittium culicis (assembly GCA_001970855.1). Taxonomy (NCBI): domain Eukaryota; kingdom Fungi; phylum Kickxellomycota; class Harpellomycetes; order Harpellales; family Legeriomycetaceae; genus Smittium; species Smittium culicis. Next base: position 50,430 of record LSSN01006111.1, on the reverse strand, counting down.
AAGATATTTTATTGCTAAAAAACATTATTAATAAAATCTCTAACTATTTATAGTTTTTTTTACACTATGGAATTCAAGGTATAATACCAAGAATATTGTTTACAAGGCAAAATTGAACTTATTGATTACTATGCAATTCATCAGCAGTCTAAATTTTGGGGTTAAGGAATTGTGAAAATCGGGGGAAATAATTTTCACTTTTCCCAAAATGTCTTGATTGGATCAATACACATCACCTGTGTCAAGTAAAATTTTGTTAGTGTAGCCATTCGGCTTGGAATATCTGCTGGGTTCAGCGTAGATGGCACCTTAGCCACTAATTATCGGGTGTACTTGGACATGCAGTAAGCCCAGATATTCTATACGACTCTCGGTAAGATAGGATAAGTGGTGCCCCAAAATTTCCTCACGTAGGCAAGTTAGTTTGTGTTTTCTAAATAGACTGACACTGAACAATCAAAAAAACTCCAGAGCTGGAGTGCGTATGATATGGTTAACAGCTCTTTGACGTTGAAATACATCAACTCCAGGTATTGGATCCACTTTAAAGGGTAGTATTGAGATCCCACAACTATAACCCAAACTTTGTAGCTGGCATCGGTAAATACCTCCATTTATTGTGTTACCGGTAGGAAAGAGTGATAATTTCACTTGGAGAGGTATTAATTCTGGAATTGAAGGATCTATGCACATACCTTGAGTTTTAATAATATCTTATTATTTAGCTGCAAGAACCTCTTGGGCAAATGGTGAACAGTCAGAATTTCAACTGAAATCACCTTTGACTTATCAATGAATATGGTTAGTACTCAATGTTTTCCATCAATGTTCAATATTTTTACGGTGTTCCATCGTTGACCTCTGGCCTTGGACGACGCAACTTCAATGAAATCACCCTGGTATTGATGTTCAATCCTTGGTGTTCTATTGACTTTCTTGGAATATTAATTTATTTATAATTGTTTATCATGAGTCCAAGTTCCGCAAATTTTTTCTGGATCGCGGTTGTGTCAATACTGAACTTCTCACTGAACTCTGCTAAGATTAGGAGATCTTTCAAGTACTTTACCACTCTGATTCCACGTTCTTGGGCTCACGAAATCTGTACTTATCACCTTTTTGAAAGTTTGCGAGTACAGAAATTGACCGAATGGCAGTATCTTTAACTGGAGTTGGTGATCATTCCAGATGAAGCGTAAGAATTTAAGACATTCCTTAAGTATCAGAATTTTGAGAAAGGCGTCTTTCAGATCCAGGGAAGCCATAAAAAATTTCTTCCAGATTAGCCTCCAGACGAGTTGAGCGGCTCTATCTTGAAATTGTTCGACATAAACTTAATGAATTTTCTCAGATCCGATGCTGGCCTTAGATCGCAAGTCTTGTTCATAATACAAAATAACTGACTGTAAAATACTGAATTCGAGTGATTGACTTTTTTGATCACTTTTTTTCACAGCAAAGAGGCTAATTCCTCTGACAGGTCCATGATTTTCTCTCGGCTCAACCTTATCTTTTAACTATGAGTAATTATTTTCAGCAGTGGATTTTTTTTTAAGCGTTGGCCAGTTACATTTGAATTTTGTGCTCGTAACTAGAATTTTTTTTTTTTTTGAAGAGTATCATTAAATTCTTATCTACAATATTCCTGGTCCAAGTTCTTTCCGTGAGTCTTACGTAGGCGTTTCTGAAAATTCGAGAAGGCCCTCAATTTTAAGACAACTTAGGGAGCTTAGTGGCATCCTCTTCCTATTCCACGACTCTACCTCTGCCTCTCGCACAAAGCCCTGAAGTGGAAGTGAAAGTGAATTTTGTTGACTTAGGCTTGGTAGCATTCGAATTCTGCGCTGTTGCATTGTAATTTCTGGAGGGATGTAGCTCTCAGTACTATTGGCGCCCCCAAAAGGGTTTCTGATCCTAGAATTTTTGATTGCTTTCTTGCTAAATAATATGATTTTGAACTTCTTTTGACTCATCAGAGGTACTGTGTCCGATTCAAATAATTTTATAGGTCTTCAAGGTAGCTCCATGACTGCTTGCATGTTATTGAGACGGTTCTGTGTAATATTGGATGTATTTTTGGATATTATCTATTTCATTGTGCTGGGAAACACAATTCTTATGTCTTAAATGGATATATACGCGTTTTCTTGAATTCTTTTGTGGACATAATTGTCCACAGAAAGATATAATTGAGCTAATGCTACTTGAATCCCAAAAATAGCTATATAGGCTTTCTTTGCTACACTCGAAATTGAATCTTTGGGTGGCGGAAACGAGTATTACATGCTAAAATCTCATGACTGCTTTGAATCGCTCCCTTCTATGTTTCTTCCAGTGTAGACCTATGAAAGCCTTTCTCGATTGACTGGATAGTCATAGTGGGTTTGAATTAAACTGTAAACTTCATTTTCGGTGTTTTAAATGTTACAAATCGATCTTCGATATTAGTGGCTTGAGTCTGTATACCCATGAATACATTGTTCAGTTTCTCATTCATGCTTTCCATAGAGGTTACTAGTTGGTTAAATATATGTACAGCCATGTTTAAATAGTATTTCTAGAGGTTTAAGATTTGTTTTTAAAGTTTTTGAATCAATTATTTCAGTATTTGATTAGTCTTTTTAAATGCTGCTAGTGTATCTATGCGAAAAAAAAAAAAGGTGATAAAAAAATTGTGATAACGTACCTTTGCGCTATATTTATTTTAAAAAATATTTTCCACCTTATTTTATAACTCTTTTTGTCAATATTTATGTAAAAAGATGAAAGCACTTAATATGAACCCATCAAATGACGTATAATTTATCTAATCTCTAAAAATATAGATTAAGAAAAAATATTCTATACATAGAAAAAAAATAATATTTCTCTTCACCTATTTTATTGGTAATGTGGAAAATTTTATATCTAAAGCAATTATTTTTATTTTTAAAGCTCTCAGATTCTCTAATCGTAAATTGATATTCAATATATCAAAGGTGAAAAACTTTAAAATTACATTTAATTAATAAAAAAATCTTTCACGTCTATTTTTAATATATTTAATATGACTATCATGGTAAATAATATCGTTTTTTTTTTTTGTGCCAATAAAAAATTGGTGTTAAAAAAATGAATAACGATTGCATAAAACCTTCATTTCTGAGAGCGAGAAATTTAATATATAACCTTAGCTACATTAAATCTCCAGCTATATGCCACAATTGCAAGTTTATGGAACAAAATTTTGAAAATTGTGTTACAATAAACCAAAAATAATCTACGGTCTGAACAAAAAAGCTCTCGATTTTTTTTTTTTGTTTTTTTGATAAATTTTTTAATATTAGACCTACTAACTTCAAACTTTTAGCAAGTATAAGTATTTTTTTTACTCTATGAATTATTTAATAAACTTTGAGAAAATTAATATTCTTATAGAATTAAATAATAAAGTTAAAAATTAAAAAAATTGATAAATTACGGTTTTTTTCAAAAATTTTCGCATCAAACTTTTTATTTTAATAAAAAAATTTACTATATAAATAAAAGACGCTTTTTTGGTTAAAGTATCCATGGATACTTTAATTCATTCATTTTACAACCTTTGGTACGATTCGAAATTTATAATATTATACTGTGATATTATATTGGTCTGTTTTAAACTTTTGTACAGAAATTTTCAATTAGTATGAGCTCTGGAGGCTGCGGTAGAAAAAAAAAGTGAGAAAATTACTTTGTTACATATATGATATATTTCCTTGAGATTTAAAGTAATTGGCTTAATCTTGTTGAAAAATCAATAAGCTTTAATACATTTTGTTATTGGCGATAGTAATTTTTAGTTCCTTATCTAATATAGTAATTTTAACTTGATAATAAACTGTTAAACTGATTTTCTTTATTATCCCAGCTGATAGATCCAAAACTTCCCCATATCATTAATTATTCAAATTTATTCTGATATACCAATTCTATGTATTATCTTTGAAGAGGGGTATCTCTGTAATATCAAAACAAGCCATTTCTATACTTCAGAAACCGAGTTAGGTTCGCATTTACTATTGACTAAAAATTTTTATGATTTTTATTAAAAATTAATAAAAAATGTATAGCTTTATAGCGAACAGAGTTATATATATAAAGCAATTCAAGTCTTTATTTAGGAATTAAAAGTTTTAATAAATATATTTTTTATAATACTAAAGCATTTTAAATAACGCATTACTAAATTATATCTGATTAATTTATTGATTGAATTTGCTTCTAGATATTTTTTTTTAAAACTGTGATAAACTTCAAAGTTGATATATGAATTTTGATAAATATATTTAAAAGGAAAAAAAGAAAAAATAAATTAGAATACTCTTTTTATGCAGACTATATAAAATAGTATTCAAAGAATTTTCTAACACCGTAAAATGACTAATAGACAAGTTTAAATTTATATTCAAATGTAAAAATCGAAATCCGATGTCTGAATTCTGCCTATAGTTTCTATTTTATACTAGAAATTCCTTTTTTTTAATGAATTATATTCACTATAAACAACCTTTGGAAATAGTATAAAAACAGAAAAATGAGGGGAAATATTAAAATATTTTATTTTTTTAAATTTTCTGTTATTTAAAGACATTATAATTCTAAATTATCATAAATTTAAGAATTAGGTTGAAAAAATAAAAGTGTATGAATTAAATATGATTAAGCATATAAATATTTATAAATATATAAAATATTGTTTAATAATAATATTTTTAAATTTGAATTTAAATTTTTATACTTTAAAAAATGTATCAATTAATTTTAAACTGATTTATTAAAAAATCATTTAATTTAGAGCATTCACAAAGAAAGAGAATTTATGAACAAAGGTATTCTTAATTAAAAATTAAAATTGATTACATTCCATATGCACTATTTGAATTTTTTTAATTTTTATTTTAAAATTTATCACAAAAAAAAAAAAAAAAATTTCAAAGCTACATCATTTAATTAAAAAATCTTTAAAACTTAATTTCATGATAATATGTAAACCTTTTTTCCTTTTATTAGATTTTTCAATTTTAATACCTCCAGTATAGTTTAAACAAATTTTATATTGCTGATTTTAACAATGATTTTTTTAGTAAATAATTTCATGAAGTAATATGTTGCAAGTTTAATTCCCAGCTATTAATTAAAGGATATATAATATGACAAATATTGAAATATTAAGATGGAGTTTTTTTTAGTTAATAATTTTATAACCTGAAGGAAAGTAAAATGTATTAAGTGCTTTTTGTTTTAATTTATGATATTTTAATTAGATAAAAAATAATCAATATTAAATAATGTGTATTTTTGAATACATTTTTTACCAAAGTTTAAATAAATTATAAAATAATTAAATTTCGCTTATTAGATAGTTCTTTATATAAATATTTAGCTTATGCGATGCAATATAATCGTAAAATTATTTATAATTATATATTAGGAATATTAAAATATGTATTTAAAGGAAATATGTACATACTCACAAAGCAATAAACATAATGAAAGTAAAAAAAAAAAAAATTCAGAGATAACAGAAGTATTTGTGCTCTATTTTGTATTCTCTTAAAATGGCGGTATAACAATATATATATTTATTACAAAAATTAGATATTATCTTTCAAATTTATTGAAATCTTGTTTTTCTTTCTTTTTAACAAAGGATAAAGAATGAGTATTCATATACAACTGTTAATTATATTATAATATTTGCCAATACAGACAAAAATACAAAATTTAATCTTTATTAAATAATAAGAGTAAACTTTTGTTTTTTTAGTTTGCTACAGCTCACAATTTATATTATTTTTATCATACTAATAGATTTTAGCATTTAAAAAGTATAATTTTATAAATTATTCAATAATCTGTCAAAATAAATTTGTTTACCATATAGTAGGCTAATTCCTGCAAGAAAAAATATCTTAAAGATAAATCCTTTGTCTAATATATTGAAGATTAGGCCTTAATACGACTAAAATAAAGATTGCACTTATATATTTATGGAATAGTACATTGATATATAAACATTATCATATTTCAAAGATGACTAAATTGGTTGAGAATGCTATTTCTTGTTTTTTTTTTCATATATTTTTTTAAATAAGTAAATATATTGTAATGCAATATAAGTTTTCAAGATGAAGATAAGTTCTTACGTATATGTTTTATTTGAATGCATGTATATCTCGACTTATTTATTATTTCCTTTTTAAATAAATGCACATATTATAATTTTCTAAATAAATGTATTTGATATTATATAATTTGAAAATTTAAAAATAAAAAGCGAACACTTTTTGTATTTTTTTTATTAAGGATGTTTTATTATTTATTTATTATTATTATTTAGTATTCGCTATTGATTATACATATGTATAGTACATTAAAAAAAAAAATTACTTTTCGTTATAGCATAAAGGCGCATCTACAGGCTAATAGAGTATTATATAAAAAAATATCTGGAAAAAATAGTATACATGCTGATAAACTTAGTTATACATTTGAAAAATAACAATGTTACAATTATAAGATTGAATATTCTAAAAAGAATAATATCCTTTAGAATTTGTTAAACCAAAAATATACTTTTAAAGTATATCAACTCTATAAAAAACAAATTCATAAGTTCATATCTCGAAAATTATGAAAATTTTGATATAAAAGGTATAGAAATTAAGTAAAAAATTTTAAAAAGCAAAATTATCTGATATAAGAATTAATAACTATTTTAAACTTTTAGAAATTCGAAATATATAATAATTAAAATTAAACTGATATACAAATAAAACGATGTTGTTTAAATTCTACAAAACAATATTTTTTATTTTTGGGTTAGTAATACCTTTATATGCAAGTAAAATATACACAAACTTGAATCAGTCATGGAGAGAAAATGACCTGAAAAAGAGGATCATTGGTGGAAATAAAGCTAAATTTTCAGCATTTTCATACCTCGTATTAATACACAAAACAAGTCAAAATCATATCTGTGGCGGATCACTTTTATCCGGTGATACAATTTTAACAGCTGCGCATTGCGTATATCACGATGAGAAATTTGTTGACTTGAATTCTTTAAAAATTCACGTTGGAAGTGATATGGGAATTGCGCAAAATAAAATAGTATATAATGTTAAAAAAGTTATCGCTCATGATAAATATAACCCTAAAACTCTTAAAAATGATATAGCTATTATCAAACTTACGAGAAAAATAGATAATAACTTAAAAAATACATCTAAAATTGAATATGCAAAAATATATAATCATAATACAAACAATATTGACACAGTGACTTTAGGATGGGGCCATACATTTGATGGCAGCGGAGCTTCTAAATATCTGATGGTTTCAAAAATTGATTTAAAAAATGATAATTCCTGTGCTAGAGCGGATAAATATTGGAATGGTAATAATAAACATAATATATGTGCTGTTAATATCAATAATCGAGGATTCTGTTTTGGAGATTCAGGCGGCCCACTTGTATTTGACTCTAGAAACCCTTTAAAGCAGAATATAAAAAACGCTATCGTCGGTGTTGTTTCATTTGTTCTTCCAGTCGACGATACTGGAGTCGAAGTATGCGAGAAGAAGGATACTCTATACTTTTTCACTAATGCATATTATTATATCGATTGGATATCAAAACACTCTGGGATATCTAGAAAAAAATTGGTATACTATTCTGAAAAATGAGACTTTCTTTTTTCTGATAATATCCCAAGATATTGCAAGTTGAAAATCAAATAGCTTAATTTGAGACTATTTTTGATTGTTTTTTGAAATTCACTTTTCCTTATTTAAATTCATTAAATTAAATCAACTGAAACAATAATGTATCCTTTTACTGTGAATTTTTATTTATATATTTGTGTTATTTTTTTGAATTCATTCTCACCAAAGTTCTTAGATAATATCTTCAAATAAATTGATAATTCCTGGCGATATTAAGATGTCGAATTATTTTATATAAGCTTTTTTATTAAAGTCAGATATTGCAAGATTATTATAAGATAAGCTAAAGCTGAAATATTTAATTAATTAATTATAAAAAGTATTTTTAATTTCTATTAAAAATTAGTACAAAACAATATTTGATAAAATTTATTGACTTCTAGTTAACGCTTTCACGATCGGTAGACTGGATTTGATCAACAAAATACAGCCAATAGCACTCGATTAAAGCACTGTAATTCCGGGGCCTTAAGATATATCAGGTTGTTGTAAAATTTTAGCAAGTAATATATTTGCTTATAAATCGTAAAAGAACCAAAAAATACATTTTTTTAATGAATTTTTAGACGGGGAAGGGTAATAAAAATATCTAACTTTAGCTGAATTTAACTATTTAGTTAAAAATTAACTATTTATAGTATTAATATCAATTACCCTTTCAGGGGCGGTTAGCTTATTTTGATCTACCAAAACTATCCAACCATATGATAAGATGATAAATTAATATAAGCTAACAATAAATTATTGGCTGATAATTAGTATATATCCAATAATAAATCTATAATGTATGGCTTATCCAATTATGATTTTTAAATAAGTTTAAGAGTGTTGGCCTCAGAAAGGATCAACCTAATCCTGGGCATAATGCTGTTTTTTATCTATCTAATATAGCCAACTGGATTCAAATTATACTTTAATTCCAAGGACTTTAGAAATAATTTCTTATAGTAATATGACAGCATATAATGAATTTACTTATAAATCATATACGAATCAAACAATTGGTTTTTTAAAAAGTGCTGAACGGGAAAGGGATAAGATACAATTTGCTAATTTCTTTTTTATGGCGCTAAGACTAGGCCAAAAGAAAAAAGTTCTTGAATTATTACCCATAATGAAGTCTATAAATAATAAAAATTTTAAAAATGAACTAAACATCAGAAGCGTGCGTAATTTTAAAATTCAAAAATGTGCCTTTTTTATTACAATATCACGTATTAGTATACTTATTTCATATTTTAATTGATTTGGCGCTTGATTTATATAAAAAAGCAAGAATGGTCACTCCAGAAATATAAATTATTTAATATACTCCCTTTTAATAAATTGAATTGTTGCAATGAAATAAGAAAAGTGCTTTTATTTTTAACGAAGTTATGATATAAAAATTGAGGTTTGCTAAAAAATTTTTGAGTAATATTTGAGAAAAAAGCATTCTGCTAATACAGCTTTTATCGCAATCGTAGAATTCTTGAGCTAGAAATGTTATACTTAATACTTATAGTCACAGTTTTAAATTTATTGCTTTTTATATTTGTATCGATCAGCTTGCAAAAAAATTATATTTTGTATCATATATCTTCACAAAATTCCGTATTTTTATACCACGTTTTAATAAGATGAGAAAATCTCATTTCAAGAAGTATTTTAAGGCCTGTAGTGCTGCAGAGTATATATCGAATTAGCCTAAATTATCTAATAATAAAAATATATAGATTACAATTAAATTGATACAAGATGGATAGAAATATCATTTCTATGTAGTAATGCTTTTTCAAATTTAATGTGCCGGTTTAACAAATTAAAACTGTAATAATTCACTCACTTCATTAATAATCTCACGTATTATGATCTTGTATTTTTATTAATTTACATAGCAATTATAAAAAAAGTAATCTCCTATTTATTTACAATATCTATCAGTATATTTAGTGTCATGATTAAACTAAAAATGTATGCTAAAGTATGTTTGTTGACCAAAGTTCAATAATACAGCGCTTGTAATAACTTTATTTGTAAATTGACTTTTTTATTGTTATTGTAGGTTTAAACCTTAAAATTAGTGAATTTAATATTAAAATTAGCCTTGTCGAAATTATTTACTAAGTAAACTGAAGTAAAACCTTTATTAAGAGCTTTAAAAAAATAATTGAATGAAATAAAAAATTATTGGTAAAATAGTATTAAAATAAAAAGCTGAAATTTATTCTAGTAGAATCAGCTATGATATTTATCTCTGTCCTTAGTCAGTTCATCTATTGCAATTAAATAAATGGTACTAGAAATTTTTAGTAGAAGAAAGAAATGTGAAATACTGGTTTAAAGCTAAAGCCTTCTAAAATTGGCTCATAGCCTAAATGAAAAAACAGCTAGAATAGAATTTAAATTGTACCCATTTGATTAAAATTATAGGCTGCGAGTATTCTAGACGAGTATAATTTATTATTGGCTGTTTTTTTATCACTAACTTTCTGCAATTAATTATTAGCCTGACATAAATAATGGTTTATTTAAACTTATAAACCCTTCTTTATTTTAGCATCTTAAAACGATTATTTTAAAATTAATTTGTAAGATTGTATCCATTTATAGTAGTATGATCAGCTGCAAAAATGGCTAACGAACTACCTAACGAATTAACAGCGAGATTCGATGAATTCGAAACAATAGGTACCTAACAAAATTCCACAATAAACTTTCAATTTTACAAGAAAAAACCTCTGAGTATACGCAATTAATAGATTGGCTTGATGAGTCAAAAAATGAAAGAGAAAAAAGAAAAGAAGTGCACAGCTCAACTGTAGACACCTTAAAATCGCTTCTTACCAGCGTCTATGAAACAGTACAAGTATGGGTTGTAATCTCACTCGTAGGTTGTGTAATTGGATTGAATACTGGAATTATTTCGATTGTTACCGAATGGCTTAGCGATATCAAACTAGGGTACTGTTCTAAGTATTGGTGGCTAAATGAAAAGTTTTGCTGCTGGCAAAGCTGGGATAAATGTAAATTTCTTTCTCGTACTATCATGTATATATTTATGTACTTTTTTTTTATTTTTTCTAATAAAGATCTATTTTTTAGATGGCTCATGTCCCGATTGGAAAGAGTGGAGTCATTTATTCACTGGAAAGAATATTTACTATTTAAACTGGATTTCTTACATATTTATAAGTGTAAATCGTTTTTACTTCATTATTGATTTCTCATTTATAGATACTCTATAATTAAATTTATTAAATTTTGCAACTATTTTTCTTTGCTCCTTTTTCGAGTAGTTTATTTTTGCCTTTACTTGTGCATATTTGGTTCAATATTTTGCACCTACTGCTGCAGGCTCGGGCTTACCTGAACTTAAAACTATTTTGGGTACGAATTCATTAAATTTATTATATGTATTCACTCAACCTAATTCTATTCATAAATCTTCAATAGGCGGATTTCACGCAAATAAGTTTTTAGATTCCTGGACTTTATTGATAAAAAGCTCTGGATTAGTACGCTTTAATATCGAATATATCATTTTGTTAATATTCTGCTGATTTAGATTTAATATCTTGAACTGCTTTATTTTCTTATTTATATAGGCTCTTGCAGTTGCAAGTGGTATTAGTGTCGGTAAAGAAGGGCCAGCTGTTCACATGGGCTGTTGCGTAGGGAATGTTGTTTCTCAAAATTTTGGAAAATACAAAAATAACAAGAGTATAATTACACATTTACTAAAATTTTAGTCTATAATGTTTCTTTATATACTAAATTTAATCTTCAATTTTTATTCCAAAGTTAAGCACAGGGAAATTTTATCGGCGAGCGCAGCTGCTGGAATTGCCGTTGCTTTTGGCTCGCCAGTCGGAGGCGTTTTATTTTCAATGGAAGATATTAGCTATACATTCCCATTGCAAACCTTATCAAGAAGTTTTTTTTGTGCTTTAATTGCAACTACTGTTATCCATACATTGAACCCCTTTAGAACTGGGAAACTAGTAATGTTCCAAGCTACTTATACAAGACAGTGGCAATTTTTCGAATTGTTGTTCTTTGTTATTATTGGAGTTTTTGGTGTAAGTTTCGAATTTTATTTTCACTTGTATTATTTTTTATTACGACTTTTAATATAATATAATATAATATATTTTATTTTAATTTTTTCTATATTAGGGTTTGTGTGGTGCAATTTTAACAAATTTGAACCTAAAAGTCGCCAGATTTAGAAAAAATTATCTTAAAAATCTACCGATTCAAGAAGTCGTTTTTATTTCACTATGCTCTTCATCGGTATTTTACCTGAATATCATGACAAGGTTTGTATTATTTTTTCTTAATGTCCTTTATTCCATTTATTTATTTCTGATTTACACAACTGTTTAGGATTGACATGGGTAAGTTACTATCTTATCTGTTTCAAGAATGTGAAGATGGGAATTGGGCAGGTCTTTGTCAGTAAGAAAATTCTAAATATCTTTTTTTTTTTTTTTTGAAATATCTAATAGTTTATGCTTGTGTAATAGACCTGAAAACAATTTCTCGATGGTTTTTCTTCTCCTATTAGCGACTATAGTAAGATTTTTTGGAACAGGATTCGCTTACGGTTGCAAGGTATTTTTAGCTTTGTTTGGATTGTTAGATTACTGATTTTATTACACTTATTATTATATTATTTTACAAATAAACTTTATGAACCATTTTATAGGTTCCCTGTGGAATTTTTGTTCCAGGTATGGCTATTGGCGCAACTTTTGGAAGAATGCTAGGGATTATAGTGCAATCGCTCCACAGGTTGATATTTATATTTTACTCCTTTAAAAAATAAATGGCTCACTGTTTTTACATTTTAATTTCTGCCATTAGATCTTATCCTAATTCGTCATTCTTCTCTCAATGCTCTCCTGACGTTCCATGTATTACTCCAGCAACGTATGCCTTTTTAGGCGCAGCTGCAGGGCTCGGCGGCGTAACTCGTGTAACAGGTATATAAAAATATCTTTATTTTTAAGTATATTATACAGCAAAACACATACATATGCTTTATTTTAAATTTACCTTACCCTTCATTCAATTATGTATTTTAGTTGCTGTTGTCGTTATCATGTATGAACTTACTGGAGCAGTTTCTTTTATTGTTCCTACAATAGTAATTTTTTTACTCACTAAGCTATACTCTAACTTTGTTATATATCTAACTTTACTATTATTTAATAATTAGATTGTTGTTATGATATCAAAGTTAATTGCAGATTATGTTTCACCGGGTGCGATTTCAGAGCAATTGATAGAGCTTAATGGCCTTCCTTATGTGGAGCGTAACTCTACTCCATTGAACATGCTGATTTCTTCGATTATGAAGTCTGACATTTTTGCTTTGACGCTAAATACTACAACAATAGAAGAATTAAGGGATATTGTGTTAACATATCCTTATGGCGTTTTTCCTATTGTCAATGATAAATCTGAGATGAAGCTTGAAGGTATCACGACTAGGAAAAAGCTTTTAAAACTTCTAAAAGAAAGCGATATCCCTAGTCAGATAAACTTGGATAGTTATGAAGATTCAGACACTGAATCACTAGCTAATAGCTTCAATAGATTTCCACTCAGCCACGGTGACCATCCTCAAAACAATATCAACTTTGTGAGTTTTAGTAAATCACGATCTGACTTTGGATATAATGTGTATGATTTTAGCGATGCAGTTGATTATACGCCTATTGTTGTAGATGTTAACTCGTCAACAGAAACAGTCTCGGAAATTTTCGAGACATTGGGACCAAAGGTGGTTCTTATACAAAATAATCGGGGAAAACTAGTGGGCCTAATTAGCAGAAAAGATATGATTAGAGAAAAAATTATTAGACATTCCCATCATTAAAATCATATTTCTTTTGCTTAATTTGGAACTTTAATTCATATTAATTGCTTAAAACCTTCTAACTCATCATTCAATCATTCTTACTTTTATTCTCTGCGGCTATTAATATGTGAAGTAAATTATTTTATGTTTTATTTCTAAACAATTATCAGGAACTTAATTACTATAAATTTCCATGTAAATTGGAAAAAAATAATAAAATTTATTAATCTCTATATTTCTGCAAGCAAATTTCTTTTTTGATAGGGCCGATGATTATTAGACTACTGTATTTTTTTACTTTTATTATTTTTTCAACAAAAACGTACCTTTTTGTTGATAATTTCCTGGAATATACTGTTACAATTGAACATTTTTTCATTTTAAATATTATCCATTTTATTTCTAGTATATATTTCAACCCTAAATCACTACAATTAATATGATTTTTAGCTTATATGAGAAATCCTTAATGAAGGAGTTAATATATATTGTGGGGATGTTAGCGTGTATAAAATCAAATAAAAAATTAATGGTCAATAAAAAATAAGACCATTTATTTTAGTAAATAATAATTCCCAATTGAAATGAAAATGTATGAAAAATCGAAATGCCTTTATATATTTTGCTAATAATATTTACAATTAATGAATACTCAAGCTAATAACTAATAACTGCTACAAATTTCTCACTTTTTCAGAGTTTTCCGTAAATTAAACATGACTTGTGTTTAAATGATCTGCGGATATTTAAATACAAGTTTTATTTAAAACGTCTTATGAAAAAAAAAAATTCAAGTCAAAATATACTTTCTTTGATAATAAATCTTGAGAAAGAATATTAGTAACAGGCATCTAATTATTAATAAAAGGTTGACTTTTTGTATTTTTTTAATGATGTATATCCTAAAAATGGCGGAACTTTTGTATATATAATTTTGAGATTCTGAACCAAGTAAGCACTTTGTTGCAGCTAAAAATTATTAGACATATTATTTTTAAGTTTAAATTATTATTGGAAAAAAATGATTAGAAATTTTGACTTTTTTTGTTTTAATTTGTCTGATGAGAGTTTATTAAACATAATTTAAAAGAATACAAAAAACTGTAAAAAAATACTATAAAAATAATTTTTCAACCGACCCCCCTCCGCCTCTCTAGTGGCTCCATACCCACTGGACATCGGTTCAAGGGAGCTGGTAATTCACTAACACTATCAAGCATTATCATTCGGGTAGCACGAATGCCATCTAAAAATTTTGCTGTTGCCAGCTCATTAATTTGGTAGGCGTTACCACACGATGCACATTAAAAGATTGTTTAGCCCCCCCAAGGAGTTTTCCAACCTGCTCCATTTGAGCTGGGTCAGAAGAAAAACTACAAATTAAAAAAATTATGCTTCTTTTTTTAAAAAATCGCTCAATGTTGTCTAAGCGTATGGATTGCCACCTTCCACACACTAAGAAATAAATGTTAAATCGTTTCTGGCAACAGCATATTACAAAACGGGCAGAAAGTTTTGTATTTTTCGTTTATTATTTTTGAATTTGCAACATTATGTCCAAAATATAAATAAAAAACATGTAGGAAATTTTTTTTTTTTGTGACGAAACTAAATTAAAAAATAATGGAGATATGGAGATAGTTCAATGTGAAAGTCATAGATAGTTTTACTGATTAAATAAAAGAGATAGTTAAAATGACGTAATTGATTATGAACAAAAAGAAAGGCAAAAAAAATTATACAGGGGCTAAAAAGAAAGAGTAAAATTTTATTTAATTACAGCATGATAACTAAAAGGCATAAATATTTATATTTTATAATACCCTCGAACTCGAAGAGTCTTTACTAAGGACTACAGTAAACATTTAAATTTTAGCAGAAGGCAATTTATTACAGCCTACATTTTCTTCATTATTCAGTGACTCAGTCAGAAGCGAGCCATGGCTAAATTCGTGTTTTGAAAAATTCTTAATGGTCTCTGTGCTGGAGGTATTCTTAATATTTGAACTTGAGGGAATTGGCGATGAGGATAAATATGGCACTGTAGCAGACGTGAAATTTTCTAAGTTTTGGCGTTGATTAAAATACTCATTTTCAAACGAGTTGAAGTCGGTTTTTGAAACATTATGCGTGGATTTCCGGCTCAAATATTCAGATTTCTGGTTTAAGCTGATATCTGAGATATCTCTGATGGTTTCTGAGCTATTAGTTGAATCATCTAGATTTTTATTTTTGTCTATATCGCCGTTAGAGATACTGTTTTTTTTAATGTTAAACGAATTAAGTCCGCTTTCATATAAATTACCTAAATTTGTTTTACCTTTTAGATTTTTACTATCGGGATTTGCAGACCTGGAAGGGCTGCTTACTGAATAAATATCAACTTTGCTATTTGTACGTGTTTTATTTGGATCAGAGTATTGAGATTCAGAAAATGCGTTATGCACGTCAATAGCGTTTTCATTAGGTGTTTTAGATGAAATGCTGTAAGAGTTGTTTGGGTATCCTACTTTTGAGTCATCTTTAGAGTACCGATCTCTATCAACTTCAGCAGGCTTGGATTTGTTTTCTAGATTAGAAGGCGAGTAGTTAGAATTTTGCATTAAGTTTGCCGTTATAATCGGCTTGAGCGATCTTGAGTTTGAAGATTTTGAAAGTTCCTCAGATTTTTTTGTCGTTTCGAGATCAATCTGTTTCTTATAGAAATGTTGGGGTGCAGAAAAAGTGACTCTGTTAGTCGCGTGTATTTTGGATAAGGTAGATGGATAGTCCTTATCAACTGGGAAGGAGCTTATAACTCCGTTTTCTGCTTGCTCAACAGAGTATCTATTTAGCTGTTCGCTTTGTTCATTGTCGCTGTCATTATTGGAAAAAAAAGGATTTTTATTTGTTGGAGGAGAAGAATTGCCGAGACTGTTATTATTTGCAAAGTTTTTTCTAGATATTGTGAAGGTAGGAATAGAATCATCTTGAGTGAGCGGAGTAGGAAGACGTAAGTTAGGGCTGTTGAAAAAAGCGTTTGAAAAAGGCCCGCGTTGAATAAATCGATCACTGAATGAGCTAATTGTATCCGCTAATAGGCTACCATTGTTAATAGAGCTATGATTATTTCCACCGTTGTCAATGTTGTTATTGTACCCAAATGATAGCTGATTTTCATTGTCAAAATTGTAGCTAGAATATGAAATAAATTCGCCTGGGTTAGAATCATTTCTTTGGTTGCTCATAACATTTCTTATGCTATCAAATGAAGGTTTGTTAGACATTAAGTTGTTATAGAATATATTCTCGTCATTTTCAAGTTCCCAAGCATCATATTGTACATTTGAAGGGACGTTGGTAATAAATCTACCAAAATGACAACTTCGATCTCCACGAATATCAAAGTGTCTTTGGAGCCATGACTCGCTCAATATGGTCGCTGTGTTTCCATCAACTAGAACAGAACGATTGGATTCAAAGCACCAGTCGTTATCAATTCTTAGTCTTGATCTTTGACCTTCAACAGTACCTTTGTATATAGCGACTTGACCATAATCTTCCCTAGTTGGTTCAAGTATAGTCGTTGGTTTTGTATGTTTAAACATTCTGTATGTGATACTATAAAATTGGGTTGCACGAACCAAGTCACGAATTTCAGGTGATTCAATTCTTACTGGTACGGCAGGGCCTACTTGACGAGGATCAATGAAACCAACTCTTTCGCACAAGCGCTTGAAATCCTCAATGTAAAGTGCTCCGCCAAGGCATTCTGTCAGTAATGTAGGGTGTGATCTAAGATGGTTAGGCAGCCTTCTGTCAGCGTAAATATCGGAAAAATAAAATTCACCTATTTTTGAGAAATAAAAAAAAATAATAGAAAAAAGTATTAGCTATTAAAATTGTAATATATAATATAAATATTAAAATGGAGAATGATAATAGAAATATAGCTAACCTCCTTCACGTAGAATTTCAAAAACGCTTTGAAAAACAAGTTTTTTGTTTGGAGAAAGGTTTACAGCACTGTTAGAAATACAAAGGTCGATTGATTCAGGATATAGACCAGCGTCATTCAAAAACTCAATGTAACCTTTTAAAAATTTCAAATGCGGCTTAAATCCAAGTCTATTTGAGAATTCAGGTATATTATCTCTTGCAACGTTTAATACTTCTTCGGTCATATCAATTCCTGTAACTTCGCCCGTAGGACCTACAAGTTTGGAAACTACATAACAATCGCGCCCTGAGCCACATCCAAGGTCAAGAACGCGAAGGCCTTCGATCCCCATAGGAATTGGGGTACCACAACCACGATAGTTTTCCGAAACTTGGCGAGGAACATAAGATATTGCAGATTTAATGATAGGATGTGGTGCTATTTTGTTTATAATTGTTGTCATTCTGTGCTTAGATTCTCTCATGTTTGAATAGTAAGTCCTTATCTTATCATATATATCTGAATCGCTATCTAAAAACCAAAAAAAAAGCAAAAAATTTAGCTATTGAATTTAGAGAGAGGAAAAAGACCAGATTTATAAAAATGAAACTTTTTTAGCTAATATTTAAATATAACTAATGTTAGAATAAAAAAATTTAATTGATTTTAATTGGAAAAAATGATAAAAGTATATGTTGGCTAACCTAGGCTAATAGAATTTTTTCTATTTTTTGAAGGAGATGGTATATCTTTTGGGTTCAAGTTGCTATTCCTATTGAGGTGGTGGATGTTGCTCATAGTGTCGCTTGGTTTTTCGTGATATTCTAAGGGAATAAAAACAAATTTGTTTGTTATTAATGATAATTTTGAAGAAGATATAGTTTATAAAGGGTGGATACTAGAAATGAGTCAAAGAAAGGGCCAGGTTTCTTTTATATAGCTCCACTAATTTTAATCTTATGGAAAGGGAGATATAAAATATTTATCTATTACCTTTGTTATAGCTCATATAAGATCTGCTAGTTCTGTCCCAAGGAAAACCTAACAGGCCCTGGACGCTCCCAGGGAGAAAGCCACCTTCGTTTCTATGTCTTTTCAGCGATTTGGAACTTGCTTCGCTAAATGATAGAGATTTGTGCTCAAAAGATTTTTTCGATGGTGAGATAGCACATGCTCCAGAATCAGGATTCTTAACAAAGTTGGGATTTTCGGTTGAACTGACATCAAAATCTATTAAATTGTGGAGGAGGGAATTAAAGATTTAATCCATCTGAAACTAAAATTAAAAAAAAGGATATATTACTGCCAGGTGTGTTTTTGCTGGACCAAGTACTGTGGTTGATTCGGGAATTATTATGTTGAGATATAGGTGAATTTATGCGTTCGAATTTTAGGTTGTTGTCATTAAGTTCCGAATCGTCATTAATGTCACGTAAAATAAGTTTTCTGTTGCTGTTTGATATTTTATTGCATTTTCTTAAATGTGTTCGCATTCTCTCAGGCTGGCCCGAGAGTTCGTAATTGCAGTATATACATTGAGCTCGATGGTGCTTTGATTTGCCTACTGGGACATTTCTTTCGAAATGTTTCCAAACTGGGGCAAAATGCTTTGGAGCCATTTCAATATAGATATGGCTTTTGAGATGCTTTACTTGTTGAAGTTTGGGATGTTGTGAGTTGGGTATGGAAAATAATCGGAACGGAAATGAAATGCTAGATCTTTTTTCTATAAAAACAATAGTTTGAATTGAATATAAAAGTAGAAAGAGTCGGTATATATAAGATTAACTCCTTAGGCAAAATGAGAAAGATAAATGTGAAGTATAAAGATATTGGATAGAAGCTAATAGATAGTATAGTGGAAGAGCTGAAGTGAGTTTAGCATAAATAAGTATTTTTACAAAGCGAAATCTTAGTGATTTATAGATTTCGCTTTTTTTTATAAGAGTATATTAGCGAGGCTTAGATATTTATAATCAGCGAAATAAGAGTAGCAAAAATGTGAGGGGTAGAGGTAGGAGGCGAAGGTGAAAGGTATTTAAAGGTATTTAAAGAGCCAGAGGAGTAGGAAAAGTGTATTGCGTTTGATAATGAGATATAAAAGGTGGTGGAAGGATTAAGGGTGTAATATATAAGTGTGTGGAATTTGAAAAATATTGGCAAAAAAATGCAACTTTAAAAGGGAAGTTGTGTATATTTATAAGATTTCAAGTTCCTGACTAATACAGGCACGCTCGCTAGATACATCTGATTCGGGTGAATTAAGTGGTTAAATAGCCGCAGACTACAAATTCATCTTAGCTATAGAAATGAGCGTGCAAATGAATGCGATAATCCACGGAATTAAAGTAACGGGGATGGGGAGGATTTAAAAAACAAAAAATTAGCAATCTAATGATATGGGGGGACCAAATCACAATTGCAGCAATTACAAGTGCAAAAAGTGCAATTAAATAGAGAAAGCGGAATTACAAGTGTAAAAAGCGCAATAAAATAGGCAAAGTTGTTAAAGCGCAGAGCGCAATTAAATAGGGAAACAAGAACTGGGATTTAGAATAAACTCCAGAAAATCGGGATTAATTAGTTAGTTTAATCCGAAAGCGGAATCGAGTAAAGAAAATATTTATGCTACGAGCCGCTCATTACCAAGCAATAGTGGGCAGCATTACAAATCACTTATATATCTGTTGAGTAATGAATGTGTTGTGCTTACATAATCGCGGGCTAATCGGAATATGTCCCTTTGACACAGCGCTGATTAATCTATTTGCCTACCTTTGTTCTGTAAAGCTAAGCCCTTTTGTACACTACCTTTAATTACCCCAATTTAAATGAGCCAATTCTAAAATCCTGCTTCTTTTAGCTAAATGAATCCCTCAAACCTAAAGTAATAATAGTAATAATTTAATGATTATCAGCATGACTATGCAAGCATTTAAAATAAAAAGATCGCGTATTAGGAGCTGTCAGGCTTAGTGTGATGTTACTTATCTCCGTCGAAAGATGCAATTTACACTAAGCACAGCAATCTTTTAACGACTTTGCGCTTGGTTTTAGTTTCTTTTTAAAAACTAATCCAACCTCAAAAAAACAAAATTTCTAATAATTAATGCTATTTATCCAAAACCAGACATGCTAATCCTATCATACCTTTTCTTTAAAAATTTTTTATTATTATTCTGATAATAATGTACTCCTAATCAATGCAGCTTTGATTCTCGATACCTTCGTATCCCCAAATTATTCGTACAAATTGCTGTTTTTTTTATAGTAATCTAATTAAAACAAGACATATATAATTTAAGTATAAGACTATTACACGCATCAAACTATTTCAGGATAGTACCCAAAGATGTCACCCGTTTGTTTCTCTCGAATATTTATCAATCTAAACTAATTTGGCTATTAATGATTTAAAGTAGTTAGAAGTTTCTCGCCAAATATTCATAAATAATTCTTATATACCGAAAATTAATTTATAAGGCTCTATAATTATATTGCTAGACTTTTTTAGCTTTTTATATTTTGAATATCTACTACATCTACGGGATTTTTGTCTATTTATATTCATTCATTCAATGCTTAATCACATTTTAGTTTACTGGCTAGCGATTAAAATCAAAAGTTTCCACGTAACACCCATTGTCAGATAATACTACTATTATTCTACGCAAACACACTGTGATTGATACATAAATTATACATTATCCAAAGGCATAGGTATATCTTATTGTCTAGAAATAGACAAATAACGAGCTATTAAAAATTGTTTTATCTTATTTAATTTCTCAATTACATCACCTCCATAATTTCGGAGATGTTAGCCAACCTTGGAAATAAATTGATATATGCGATGTTTAGGGTGATTTTTTCATCGCGTATAGGCTAATATTTGAAGCAACATATGTTTATTAGATTAAAAATTGATATATTCCAGATTTGATTTCATTAACTGATTTAAATTAGTGCATTGGTAGCTTATCTAGGTATTTTGGATAGCGGAGGTATAGTGGAGTGGAGTTGGTCACGAAAAATTCATTTTAACTGGCTAGTTAAAATGAAGTGGAGGCAATAATGGCATTCATTTTCCGTTTGGTTCGTTTGCGAGGGGAAGAGGGGATAGCGCCATTTTACTAGAGCTTCATAATTAAAATTCCACTTTATAAAAATAAAATAAAAAAACTAGAACGCCATAAATTTTTTAATTAAAATAAATGTGTATTTATCTCGCTTTTTTAACAAAATAGTATATTTTAATTGAAAAAATAATTCGTATGATCGCTTTTTATTTTGGCTATTTTAGCCGTGAAATGTTTACTGTTTTAATTTATAAGCATATATTTAATTAAAATTATTGATCTGGAGCATTTACTGTGGTCTTAATTCATGGTATGCACCATCAAAAAAATAAGGCTACCGTCTATCCCTAATTTAATTCTATGTTTACATATACAATATCCAAACATTTCTGACTTATTCATCTGGGAAACTTAAAATATAATTTGATAGACATTAAATGTCAATCCAAAAAAAAAAAACTAGTATACACTATTAGCTTCATAAAGCTACTTTAATAGCTTTAAAGTCGTATAAACCCCTCCCATTCCCCCATAAAATTTAAAAATAATGCCTTCCCATGAGTAGCTCTCCTTATAATTATTGCTAAATTTATAATAGATTCACAAAAGAATAGGGGGCGTTTAAAATTATGACATTTAATCGATCCGTTATAAAAAAAGTTATTACTTTATCAAAAAGATCATTGAATATGAAGCTAATTTCTTTTCTATAGTATGTTTTGTTTTAATTGGCTGTATTAATTCGGGCAATGAAATAATATGTGAATTTCATAAATAGACAATCAAAAAAATACTCTATAGTTTGGAACCGCCTGTTTCAAAAAAAATTACAATTCGAATTTAACTACTGTTTGCTTAATTAAAATAGATTTTTCATACTAAAAACATTTTATAATTATAATTTTAATTCTAAAAATGTACCATATCATAGGACATTTTATGTTATTCAATAAAGTGTAAAAGCTCGAAACGGTAACTGATTTCAAACAAACAATTTTGTACGTTTTTAAAAAACTTAAATCGTAACTATCTTTTTTTACTTTTATTAATATTAAATTTTAATGGTTTTGAATTTATCCCACATTTTCAATTAAATAATAAATTGCAGAAGGCGAGTTATCTAAATAATGAGGAACACATTTTATTATGGATATAAACTAATACTTTTATTTAGAAGATTAATTCATTAAATTATTTTAATTTATTTTATGATGACCGTTTAATTTCCAAAATTATAGAACATATAAACGAATCTGCTAAGTTTAAAATAAAAAACCTTAGTAATTTTTAATTTATTAGATGCGATTATATCTTATTAAACATGGTTCATATTTATTTTTTAGAATGGGTCTCAGAGATACAGCTACCAATATTTCCAAGATTTTTACTCCATAGATGACAAGGGTGAAACAGAATTTCTGTACACGCAAGTTCATAATCAAAAAACTGATTGCTTAAGTTTCCGTTAATTAATCTTAATCTTCTTTTATATTAACTATAAAATTATCAAAAGAAAATAGCCGATAATGATTTTTTTAATAATTTTCAAATATGCATGGGTGTAATATATCTAGTTTTAAAAGGTATATCTGACATAGATACTTTTTTTTTTAAAATATATCCAAAAGTCACTCTAGCCGCTAAAAATGCAATTATCACCGACTTGCAGTGATGAAAATTATGAAAAATAATTGTTAGATTTAGCGGATAGCTTCGTCCATTATATTAATTATTTTAATCATCACATTATTATCGTTGAATATAAAAATTATTCATTTTATTGAGTTAATATGATAGATCTAAAAATGTGGGGGCCGTAAAGAAATTATTATGACTATTTATACATCCCAAATTAACATCCAATATATGGGGAAAATAAGTGAGTGCATAATATTTTATCCAAAAGCTAAATCTGCTAAAAAAAAATCCAATAAATGTTTTTGATTGGATATTATGGTGTAATTTATAGTGATTTCAACAAGTAAATAAAATGCAGAAGAAAATTGTGGAGAAGGCAGCCTAGAGTACTGTATGCTGCGGAATAAAAATTAATTTCTAGTATGTAGAAGTATTTTCGACTATGCGGAAAAAATCTACCGAAAAATCAAAAATTTAATCCACATAAATTAGATGTGATATTAGTTAAAAAGCCTATTTTAGCAGCACCATCCGAGGCTTTATAGATAAATAATTTAGCGAATGCGAAAAAATACACAAAACTTCGAAGTTTAAAAACGTCTTGAGCTTACTATACAATACGAAGAATGACTTATTACCACGTTAATTGAAAATTATAAAGCAAATTTTAAAAATCAAAACACGAAAGATTAAATTTTATACAATGATGTATTTATTTTTATTTCGCCATCTTTTCTAGCACGTTTATATTAAATGCGTATAATATTTGCAAACACAATCATATACTTATATATCCTCATTGAAACTGCAAACACAGTTTGTCTAAGAAATTGTGATATTTTGCTAATATTTTATTAGTCGAAATTCGAATTCATTAGCTATGTCGATAGAATAATTTATTTTAGGAGATAAGATGGGAGGTATCTAGATAAAAGTATCAAAATTGACTTATATGCTTGATTTTTTTTGAGTGGAGAAGTGGTGTTAGTTAATTGTTGGATCCCTTCAACAACTCCATGAGGGTTTTTAGCTCCTAAATCAGCGTATAGTGGTTTGTTGGAAAATTGTGTTTTAAATTTTTTAAATAATTTTTATTGTTTTTTCTATACTTTTAAATTTTGCTCAATATACTCGCCGAGACCAAAAAAAAAAAAAAAAAGATTATTTTAATTAAGCATCATTTTATTATTATGAGCTTACATCACTATCTTTTTTATTACCCAATAAATTTATTTATAGAAAAATTAATGTGAATCGCAATGCTATTCAATAGAATTGTAATATTAGCTGAAAAAATTTACCAAACAATATATTGGTATCATAAAAGGCCAGCTTTGAAAATATTTTATAACTTGCACTTTATGTGGAAAATAATAAATACCTTACTTATACCAATATATTTAATCTAATCACCCCACTGTGAATAAACAAATAAAAGTGTTGTATTTATGAGTGGATATTACCTATTCAAAATTAAACTGACCCTGTAAAATTATAACTGGAGTATATATCACATGCGATTTTTTACACTCAACAATCTAATATACCTAAGCTAATACAAATATAAATCGTGCAAGAAAATCTTTTATATTGATAATGCTAAAAAGGCGTAAATTCTTTTTAGTGATGTTTGACTTGCATCAATCAATAATGACTAGGCATTTTGATTGTTATCTTTCTAGAACAAAAAAATTCCGGAATTTCTAATAATAAATTTAATTTTTTCCGAGTATGATTATAAAGAAAAAATTTAATAAAATATCGGAGATATGGAAATTTCTATTAGAAATCCCCTTTTAAAAAATGAATTATTCAAGTTGAACCCCGAATCGTTAATATATAGTAGTTCTACTCTGAAAGCTAGCTTTGTTTATTTACGAATAATAAAATTTACAACTGAACTGGAATTAGGATAATTCATTTGATAATTAATTATGTTATTTTTTATTATGAGCGAAAAATTTAAATGAAAGTTGTATATGGGGAATTCTTTAGAGAAGCGGAGCTTTTTTTCATTGAAAATTTATTTGCTTACTTTTATTAGTTATAGCTATTGATTGTGTTAGATTATTCATTCGATGATATTTTTTTTAAGATTTAAAAATAAAAATAATGTTGCAAAGTAGGAAAAACATTATAGGAAAAGTTCCTCTCCATGAAATAATTTCCCATATTTGGAATGGTGTACTTTTCTAACTAAAATACAATCAAAATTGTACTTTAAACGTTTAAATTAAAATTTGATGGCGTTTTTTTTTTAAGACCAGAATCCTTATTTCATAAATTCAAGTTTTTTGACAGTCAAAACAGTCTCCCATTTTTAATTTTTTTTATCATTTTTCAAAAATATTTCAATATTGACACTTTAACGTTTTATGCGAGATTGATCTAGCGTGAAGTAAGAAACTTTATTGTTGTATCATAAAAATAGTCTTATACTTTATAGGTATATAGAAATACGGACTGAATGTGATCAAAAGTCGATGCTTTTAATGCTTATTTTTAAAATTATTTCTTTAATAATATTTTTTAATAATTTATTTTATAATCAAACGGCGTATACCACCCAAATAACAGTTTGATTATTAAAAGTATAATGAATAAATTTTTACTTTTATAATCAGCCGATTTTTTATCACGCAGTATTGAAAATTATAATCTATAAAATTTTATTCATTTCTTAATTTTTACTATTCAATTTAGGCTTTGAGATGTGCTAATTTTGATATATTTAGGCAGCAAAAGTATTCCAAAAAGCAAAACGTAAATTTTTTTTTGTTTCAAACAAACAATGAGATTACACTATTGAAAATGATCTACATGAATATTATCTATAATACAATGTATAATTCATACAAAATTAACCACTTCCCGTTCATAACTCTAAAAAATAATTATATTTATGATTCTTCAACTATTTATAAGTAAATTTATTATTTGCTATATTTTGTATGCCAAAAATAGTCAACCTCACAGCAAAGAGATTACTAAAAAGTTATAAATAAAACTAACTTTGATTAATAGAATTATTTATGAAAGACTAATTTGAGGGGCGGGACTTTTACTATTATGTTTTTCCTAATCATAAGCGCTGCTTTTATTTTAGATTTGATTTGAAAATGTTATCGAATTGATTACCTGATACTCCCGATACCTATACCTAATTTATATATGCAAGTATAGTTTCTAAGAAAAAAATATCACGCCTCTCATAAGGATACCCCATATTTATAAATTTATACAATTCATAACTTTATATACACTATAAAAAAATATCATATTAAAATCGAATAGATTCATGCTGTATGTATAAGTTACTTTTCGAAATTTATTATTTTTATTACTAGAAAGATCAAAGGATACAAATACTACTATTAAAACATTATGGTTAAATACATAAAGGATTCAGAGATCAATTTTATATAACTTTCCTATTTTTTTTTCTGTGACACAGAGCGGATATAAAAACCTTAGGCCCTTTGATTTAATATTTATTTGATAATGCGTGTTAAGGCTTTAAAAAAATCTTTGGTTTTATTTTATATCGCCTTAGTAAACTTAAAGTATAATCTCTCATTTCAAAGTGTTAAATGTATAAAAACTTTTAGCCAGTATCATATTGTCATTTAATTTGATTTTGGGTTATTTGATCATTTAAAAATTTATTTTTAATAGTTTTTTAAACCAAATTGTAATACATTTAACGTTATTCTATACAGTCGAAACCTAGCGAGTATAAAATACAGATAAAATTAATTACATATTTTCCTTAAATTTATTTATCTATACGCAGTATTATAAAAAAATATTTGCTGAAGCTAACAATAAGTATATCCAATTATAATTATAAAGGATGATTAATGATAGTGTTATTATAAAATCTTTCACAGGCGGTAGACAATTTTTTATCTACCAAATATGACCATATAAGCTAAGCTAAAATACATTAATTCCGAGGCCAAAATAAACATTGTTTTATTTTATTTTATTTTATTTTATTTTATTTTATTTTATCATCAAATAATGAATTTACTTTTAAATAATAGCTGAAACGATAAATTCGAATTTTTAAAGAGTTTTGAGCATGAAATTGTTAAATAACTCGTTGATGTATTTGAATTTCAATAAAGTGATATATAATATTATACTTTAAATTTAGTTTTTATCTTGAATTTCTATTTTATAACGAACAAAAAAATAGTAGTACTATATTTATTATAACTCTTAGTCTATTTAGCCAGCCCTACCAGCAATCATTTCACTATTTTTTATTAACAGCAATAATAGTTTTTTATTTAAAAAAGATTTATACAAAATGTCTTTTATTATAAAAAAGAATATCCAAGTTTTAAGGTTTCATCCCTTTTACCCCTATACTAGTGCTGAAAAAATAAGTCCAGATTCAAGTCTATATGATTTGTCTTTACTTAAAGTTAATCTTTTATTTATCTTTTAGAATTTTTTTTGTGTAATACAAAACTTTCCCCAAATTAGTAAATATTGATAAAGAATATTTAATTACAAAGTTTTATATTTCAAACTTACAATATTAAATATTAATTTCAGATTCCAAGGCGAAAAAAATTATAGCTTTATTTTATAAACCTATTTAAAAAAAATAGCAGTGTGTGTAATTTGAAAAGTCTATATATATGGCTTTAGCCAAGTTTGTTTTTTTTTTTATAATTTAGTTATAGATAAATTTTATATATGGAAATAAACACTAGTGAATTGTATACTCGAAAACAACGCTACGAGCTAACATTTTACAGCTGAAAAAAAATTATGAATCTATTTTATTGTTATACTCAAATACTTTTGTTTAGATATACGATATTTAAAGTAGAATAACAATAAGTTTCGGATTAAAAATTTACAAAAAGCTTTTTTCCTTTTAAAGCAAATAAGGTAAAACAATTGCGTTTGTATTTTAATATTGGTATGAGTGTGCTTAATTTACAACAGATTCAACGGTCTTTTTAAAAATATTGCTTCCATACTAATACCAAGAAATATTTTTATTACCTCCATAGTAAATAAATAATTTTACTTCAGATTATATAAAAAATATTATCGATTTATATAAAAAATCTAACGTAAGAGAATTTTTATATGTTTTTTTGCTGACATATATACTTCTATAAACAGACAATATAAATTTCTTTGGGGAAATTATATATACTACTAGTTGGGATATTTGATATATATCAAATATTATCAAGCAGTTTATCAATCGATTTTTTTCATCAAATTTGAATTAAAAAAAGGCTTAATACTCCCGTAACAATCAGCAAAATACATTTTCCAAGTTAATTAGCTAGCCAAATACTCGCAATTAAAAATTTAAAGTGACACCAAGCTAGTAATCGTCCAGTTACCCACAGCTTTTTTGTGATTATTTTTTTTTTTGGTCAATTAAATTTCATAAAAAGACAGTACTAATGATATTTATAACTTGAAAAATTTCAGTATCTTTTAAAATGGCGAATATTGGAAATATTTCAAATTAAATTTCTATTTTATTGATATATCTATTTGATCACAAAAGATAAACTGTTCCTTTGTAGGATTTATAACCTATCATGTCATAGCTAATACTATTCAAACTAATTCGGGAAAAAAAGTGCGTAATATTGCTTCGATTTATGAAGCGAGTTAATGATGTAATATATGTCATAAAATATAGACTTATGAAAGAAATATTACAAGACACTTAAAAGTTCCGGTTTTACATTGCTACTATTTCAAATAATATATTTAATGATGACAAATTTAGAATATTGTTATCTTATTCAATTAACTATTCTAAAAGCACTTTAGCTACATTTCTAGGGATTAGTAAAAAATAAATAATATGGTCAAGATCAATTACTAAGAATTTAATTGAGCATAGCTAATAAAAAAACTAGAAAAATGGTAGTATTAAGTGGATATTTTTTCATTTTGGTTTTAAATATCCAAAATTTGTGGAAATTACCTTAGCTAACGCTTATAAACAATTATATCATATTTTCTGGTAAATTTTCATCTAGTTTTTATGGTAACAGAATTGTTATTTTAGCTATACTTAAGCTAAAAAAAGCCCTATCAAAATAAATTTATCTATTTTAATACTACTTTTAATGAAGGTTTTCTAATATCGTAAAGGATATCATTGATAGTTATACATCCAACCATTAAGTTACATCAAAGGTTTATTGAACTAACAAAAAGTGTGGATAGACATTATTTAATTGTAAAAAATTAGAAATTCTTGGAGTAACTGCCATTATTTACGCTTGGTTACTTTTTATACTCAGCTTTTTAATGCTAGTAATTCATGCTATTCCTTATTGCATCGTATAATTTTAAATAAAAAATAGTTTATATTTAATTTATCAATCATTAGTCAATAGAGCGTTTTTTTAATTTGCAAAATTACACTTCAATAATAATTTTTTATTCTAGTCTTCTATTTTTATGGGAAGATAGATTAAAAATATTTTTTTGCACTATACCCTTTATTTCATCACAAGGTTTTGTATTATATAAATGGGAAATTCTTTGGAGAAGCGGAGCTTTTTTTCTTTGAAATTCTATTTGCTTACTTTTATTAGGTACAGTTATTGGCTGTGTTAAATGTACCGTTCGACGATATATTCTAATAAGGTTTAAAAATAAACTAATTTTGCTTACTGGGAAAAACTTTATAGGAAAAGTTCCGCTCTTTGAAATAGTCTCCCAAATATATCTTTTATTATGGAAAATTCTGGACTCATTGCAGGCTATTTTTTAAATTTGTAATTAATTAAAATACTGACCAGACATTTTAATTTTTAGTTCTTTTTAAAAAAAAAATCCAAAAAACAACCTAAATATAAGTAATTATTTTGAGGAGCGGAACTTTTCATATAAAGTTGTCTCTACTTTGCAGCATAACTCTTGTTTTCAAATCTTATTGGAAAATATCATCAAATGGTTTATCTGATACAACCAACACCTTTGCCTAATTCATGGAAACAAATAGAACTTTTAAGAATAAATGTTCTGCTTCTATCGAAGACTGTCCCAAATACATTTAACCCTTTCATGTGCAGTAGATTTAATCTGATCTGCCAAAGATAACCAACTACTTTCAATTTAAGTAGCTTAACCCTTTCACGGGCGGTAGAGCATTTTTGATTTACCAAATATAGCCAATTTTGTTCAATTATTTTACTAAAATTCCATGGCTTTAAGAAATATTGGTTTTTTTGTAAAATAATAGCAAATAGTAAATATCATTATTAATCATAAGCGAATTATAATATAGATTCCTTATAAGACTGTTGGACGGGAAAGGGTTAATTCCGGAGCTCTACAAGCTATTAATTTGCTGAAGAATAGCAGAAAATAATACAATTTATTATAAATCATAAGCGAATCAAATACCTCTCTTGATTAAATAGCGTTAGATGGGAAAGGATTAATACATCATCGGGAAAATTGGTGTATATCAACGCTAATAAAATCATTATAAATGTGATTTTAATTCAATTTCAAGTTATTAGTGCAATCAAATCATCACAATTTGTTTATAGCCAAGTTATAGATGAGTTTGTTAGTTAGTGTTCAAACTATAATTGTAACAGATATTAGTCGTCGAATAGAGCAAATGATTATAAAAACCCACCATACTTTCTGTGAATAAACTATTTTTGGTTAGTATTGAATAGATGATATTTATATTAATTGGATAACGTTTTTATAGACAGATTCGTAAGATAGAAAAAAATCTATTAGCAAAGCTCTAACACAATATATATTCAGTATTAATTTGTTTATATTTCAATAGCAAAATTCTTTGTTTTTCGGATTTCGGAGTGAATTTATCAAATAAATATACATTAATCTACTAAATAGGCTATTAATTCGAGGGATGGAACTATTTCCATTAAGGCTTTCTTCATCGGTTTTACTTTTATTCTCAAACTCTACTATTAAATATTATCGAATAGACTACCACATTCATCTATAACTTTACCCAATTTGGCTAAAATGAGGTTTATGCGTTAAAAAATTCCGCCTCTATAAATAATCTCCACAGTACAGCTAAACAACATAATTTCTTATATTCAAAATATTGATATGATTGCAAGTAGGATTTTCTTTTTACAAACGCAAATTCTATATAAGGATATAAACGAGTATAGAAAAATGACCCGACGAGCAAAAAAATGGGTTGAATTACATTTTTGATCTATTGTGCGTAACACAAGAACCAATTGTCATTATAATTACGTATTTGATCTTAGAGGTCTGTTATTTTACCTAATATTATTTAGTTGTGGTAACAAACTGTATTGGAGTCGCCTAATATCAGATCAAGCAACAAATCATTTCTATCGTTTTATATACGTAGACTATGTGGTAATTGAATACAGTAAAATTAAAATACCCGTTTATTATTTGAAAATATTCAAATTACAACCCTTTAAAACTTCACCCTAACTTATTGCGGGGCAACAATGAACTATGCCCTCAGCTCGAAAATTGATATTTGTCACGATAAAGCCTGATATCGTCTTTAAAAAAATCGCAGAAAAAATACAACCAAAAATATCTGCTCATGATATTCTTAGCAAGATACAGTCGATTGAATCTAAGTCATTCCCAAAATCTGAAGCGCTCAATATTCAATCTGAAACTATAAATCCTAATGTATTTCTAATCGCTTGCTTACTCATTTGCGATCAAGACTCAAAAAAATCGAATGCTCGCTCTTTGAAAAACATCGATTCTAGTGGGATTCCTAACCAAAATTCAAAAGGTAATGAATCTTTAATAGCACGCAAATTAGCAGTAAAGGTACGCTGTTTTTTTAGCTGTAAATAATCTTTCATGGTCAAAAATTCAGTCACATTAAAATCATTAACAGCTTTACTGATTACTAATGTAATTTTTTTTTTTTGTTTCACATAGAATGAATATACGGAAGCTGAGAAAAATTTCATAGTTGTAGGATATTGCTTAATTCAGCTATTCAACAGAGAACAGCTTGCAAAGTTAAACAAATTGTGTATATCGCCTAGCTTTAGAAATATGGGTATCGGTAAACTATTCCTTTGCTTTGTCTCATTGTACGCCATTAACTTGAGCAGCAAGACCAAATTAAATTTATCTAGACTCTTAAAAGCTTATTCAGAAAATGCCCTTTCGAATTTAAACAGCGTTTCAGTACTCGCAAGTTGCAATTCAACAAAAACCATTATTGATCTAGATTGCTATCTGTTAGGATGTGTTGATATAAATTCTCATTTAAAGTCAAAAAAAAATAAACGTTCAAATCAAAATAATTCAGTTCATGATGCGGATTCAAATATTCAAAATGATATAATAATTAAAGAAGACTACTTAAACACTACATTAAAATTAGGAAGCCAATCTAAAGAACTAGTGCTACACGTTGACACAAATCGCAAACCAGCAATTAATGTTTACACCAATCTTTACTTTACGACAATCGAGGAAGTGTGCGACTATTATTCTGAAGGAAGGCACGCTTACAAAATGTCCCTAAGCTAAACAACCCACCTTTCGTCTACTTATCTAGATTTTTTTTATTTCTAGCTATACTACAAAGCCCAAATCTTTGACTTGAGGAATTAAATAAATTATAACAGTGCCGAAAAGTGAAAAGTGAAATCTAACTAATAAAATTAGGCATATTTTATAATTCGCAATCATTTGGTTTACTTTAGATTTTATAAATCAGAAAATTATGAAATAATCCATTAATCCCTAATAATTTGTTATAACCTAGTATATTTTTTACCTTTACCTTCAACATAATTATTTTTTAACTTGTTTCTATATATGGAGCTTAATCAGAGTTACAAGTATATATGAACTTATTTTTCTCTTTAATTTAAAAAAATTTGATTACAAAATATTCATGCTCAAGATTAAGCTTTAATGCGAGGCTAGCGTAAATGTCAAAAAAATAAGGCTTCAATGAATTCTAATAATATGTATTATAAATTTATTGTGCAAAAATGCATATCTTTAATAGATTAATGATAATATTTTTAGATTATAGTTATATGTAGCATTAGTTTAATATAGCGACTTTAAAAAAAGAAAAAAGTTGTGAGTGGAAATGAAATACTTTTAGCGGAAAGTTTTATATTACTACTCGGGAAAAAACAAATAAATAAATTTTTTTAATTATAAAAAGTTGATAGATTAAAAGTACAGTAATAAATTAGTTGTCGCTATAATCTTCTTCGCTGTCTAAATCAGCTACGCGATTCTTTTTAAAAGAAGTGTCGCGCTTCTTTCGGGAGTCATTTTCTTCATCAAAGTAGTTATCTACGTCACTAACTTCGTCATCACTGATACCGCCTCTCTCCAAAACACCAGATCTATTTCCTCTCTTAGGGGATCTTTCATACTGATCGTCATCACGCTCGTCTTCTTCCTCATCCTCATATTCATCATTCCTATCCCTGTAATCTTTATCCTTATCTCCGTTTGCTTCAGCGTTTTTAGCTTCTTCACAAGCATCTATCCATTCGCTGTAAACATCGATTGGACCACTTAAATCTAAACAAGGTAAAGATGAATTGATCTTTTAGTATAAAAATGTTCTTGTGAATAAAATGAAAAAATAAAAGGTAAAATATTTGATTAAACAATTAAAATCATAGTTACGATTTATAGCAGCCTGGTAATTTGCTTGGCATATTTTACAAGATAAGTTGCCTATTTTATGTTCCTTACTCCTAAAATAGAAAAAGTGCGCAAATATTTTTGGATTGGTGTAAAGTCATATGATTAATGAATATGATGCAAGAACTAGATGTTAGTTCGTTATTTGTAGTTTAGAGTAAAAAAGTAGAAAATAACTAACATCTGGACAGTGACAGATTTCTCATGGTTGCAGAACAAACAATCGAATGTAGTATCGAGCTTTGGTTTTGCGCGTTTGACTAATTTGGCAGTACTTTTTCGTTTTCCCATATTTTTAAAGAAAGATTGAGCGAGAAGGGGGGGGGAATCAAAAATGGAACAAAGAGAGAAAAGTAAATACAAATTGTTAATTGTTTATAAAGATTAATAATTAAAAGATATATATAATATCAGCACGGGAATAGCTTTACTAAAATAAAAATAAAATTATAATTAATCTAAATAGTAAATAAAGCAAAATAACTCATTTCCAAAATTTGTTAAAATCTATAAAAAATATGCATCAATTATAACAACATTTTCACAAAAATATCAAATCACTGCTTTTTTATTTGCTTCTACAATATCTCAGATATGACCAATAAACTTTAATAATACTTACAATTCGCAGAGAGGAATTTCTGATTTGGAAATTCTATTTCCATCTATTGGTTTAAATATACTTTGTATAATTATCTTCCTCCCAATAATCATCCGTTTCATTCCAAGTAAAGAAACCTAAATTAGAGATCAGAATTCATTTTAATGCATTTGGCAAAACAGAAAGTATTCAGTCACGCTAAAAGCAACTAATTTTGTATACGAGAATATAACTAGTAACTGAAAATTTTCATTTTATGTCTTTCTACTTGGTTATTTTTCTTTAATTTTTAAACCCTGAATTTAAGTTTTTACTTACAATATACCAGATATAGACAATAATTAAATAATTGGATAATTATTTATAAAGCGAGTTTAGATTCAATTAGCTTCAGTATATTAAATTACATTTTAAACTATTAAAAAATAAATAAATTTGTTTACTATTAGCAATTATATCATTTAATGGTATCATATTAAGTGTTATCATATATATTATTCAATATCGAACATTTCAAAATAAAAAAAAATAATATTTTCTTATATAATGTACTAAAGTACACATTATCAGTATCTATATCATCCATTCTTTCACAAATGTACTCTATCAGCATTAAAAATATTAATATATATTAAAAATTTTTTATTGCAATTTCACAAGAAATTGATCTTAATAGCCTCACAGAGCTTATTACCAGCTTAGAAATTGAAGTTCAGGAATTAAAAAAGAAAAAATCACATCAGAAGGACGCGGAGATGAAAGTAGACGAAGTATATATATCCAGGCCACCCATTGTAGTCCTCAACGCACCTCAGGTATTTATCGAAATAACACCGCATATTGATGAAGACTTATATAAGTCTATTTTCTTTTAAGATACCAGATATTTTAATCAATCCTGTCCGAGAAGTAACACCATGAACTACTCAGCACCGCCTGTCAATGAAAACTTCATGAGGCCAGCAAAGAAGACGGATATGGCTCTATATGGTATCCAGATCTCCTTATCACAAGTGACCAGACCGCTTGAAAACTTCGTTTATAGAAAGCACAAGGAAGACAGCGAAGCAGATAAACAAGAAAAAGGCGTAGCCCTTGAAAGCGCAATGAGACTAATATTAGCCAGTATCGCAACAAAAAATCTCCTAGAGCCGAATGGAAAATATATAGAAGCTATAAATATTCATGGTAAACATCTTCAGTTAATTGAAAATCCAGAAAATTCATTTTTTTGATCAGTAACAACTGGATAATTTCATCTCCATGATCAAGCCTGTCAAACCGGAAAGGTTCAGGAAGCCATGTAAGGGCGTCAAGAGTACAAACCTTATCGATCACCATTCAATACTAATTCAATGGCGCAAACTCTTCGATCTGGACAGACTTCTGACAATCTCACTTATACTTAGGGTTTTCCCTCTAGGGGAAGGTTAAATGGTAGAGGTAGAGAAAGATGGGACCACTAGGCTCCCTTCAGGGCCCCGTAATTGGGATGTACCTCAAAATGTTCAAGAAAGCTTGGTAGCGACTCACGGACATCACATGGGTCAAAAACATTTTCGAGAAAGATGTCATAATTCCATTCATAAACCCGTAAAAGATCCAAAAACTGAATACTCATCATCGTCGATACAATAGAAATCTTAGTCAGGAATCCAGTCGGGTATTGACAGAGGAAATATTCACTCGATTATCCAAGAAAGCAATAGAGGAGGTTGATCGATCGAGTTCTGGGTTCTAAAGCCAAATCTTCTGTATATCCAAGAATACCATGCATCTGAGTTCAGTCTTGGATTTAAGAACTCTGAACAAGTTTTTTCAGGTCAATAACTTCAAGATATAGTCGTTCAACTCTATCTGTAATTTAGTCAGGAGAAAGAACTTTATTAATTCTGTATATCTGAAGGACGCTTTGCTCCACACTATGATACACAAAGCCTGTCGAAAGTACTTTTTTTTTCACCTGTAATTACTGATAGTTCTAGTTCACTGCACTACCATTCGGCCTATGACTCTCGCCACACACCATTACCAAAAGTGATACGACTAGTACTATCCTGGGCACGAAAAATATGGATCTCGATAGTAGCTTACTTTCACGACCTCCTGATTATAGGAGAGCCAAGGGGTCTATTGAAACAGTATAACACCGACTTTATGTAAAAGCTCGCTCAAATCGGGTACCTGATTAACCCAAAAAAGTCTGAGACAGTGTCAACACAAACGATATATCACCTAGGAAATTCCATAAACTCCCGAGATATGACTATCAAGGCGTTAAATTCTAAGGTTCGGGACCTTCTCTGTGAAGCTGGAAAGTTACTTAATGTAATATAAACAACCCTCAGAGGTCTTGCGAGCTTCATAGTAAAAAATCAAGCTATATTTGTAGCTCTGCTACCAGGTCTTCCCATACTGAGGAGACTCCTAGAACTCAAAATATGCTGCCTCAGAACAATGAATTCCTGGAAATTGATGTTACACTTGAAGAAATCAGCGGTACAAAACCTTCAGTACTGGAAAAAAATTTTGGCCAAATTTAATGTTCAGTACTTCATCCCAAAGACACCAGAGATGGAGGTATTTGTCGAATCCAGCGATACGGATTGGGGGTTATTTTTATACTTTCATTTTACTCTGGGCTAAGGAATAGATCGCAGGCGTTTATAAATATTAACACCAACGAATTTTTGATAATATTGTACGCACTCCGGATCCTGAGATTTTTTGGTCGCTCTATGCTATTCTGCTCAGAAAAAATAACGAAATTGGCAATCTTAAATAAATTTAACGATACAACACCATTTTTGCTGAAAATATCAAAAGATTTATGGCACCAATGTTTGAATACAAATACGAGACCGGTTGTGACGTATGTACCATCTACGATCAGCCTTGCGGATGCTCCAAGTAGTTTGAAAACTCAAATGAATTGAATGCATTCCAGGATAGCATTCAAAATTCTGGACCTGTAGTATGATCCTTACGACGTAGTCACGTTTTATTCGAAGCTAAAAAATAAGGTAGTAACAATCTAAAACTGGTTACAAGACAATAAAATAATATGTTAAAAATAATTAACTTCCATATTTTTGAAGCGGAACATGATCGCTCATACGATCCAGAAGGTGAGAAGCTAACGGCAAACAATAAATTTAGTAAAGCGTTTTGAAAATCTAAAATCTGGTACTAAGATCTATTGAAACTTTCAGTATTGAAACCAATACTGCTTCAAGAAACAGAATTAGTTCCCAAGGATCTCAAAAAATAGTTGGTACCTTATTTGATAGCGAATAAATGGAGTACATTTTAGGCCCAATACTCCTCAAATAGTGCCATTGATCTCATAAAGACAAATAAACCAAGCATTAGGCGCCTATAGTTACTATCCCATTCAAAAATTATTTTTTGTGTGGCACAAACAACCATAATAAAAGGTTACAATATCATAAGTACAAATATTCAATCATCTCGCCCATATATTTATAAGGTACAAACTTTCAACCAGTACAATTAAGTCAACTAAGTCAGTGATTTTCCAACCTACATCAAATCCAAGCAAAATCAGTGAAAGGGATCATTTAAAAAGACTTCTCAGAGCCCTCGAAAAAACTTCAATAAATTTTTTTTCGGCAGGTAATAGATATTAATCTATAATTTTATTCTTCAAGGATTTGGGTATTAACAAAAAATTTGAAATAGAAAAATTGAAATCAAAAGCATGTTGAATACTTGAAATATGCGGATTTTTAAGAGCGAGCGACATTATTAGAATTGACGACACAAAATCAGTCATAATTGATAGAGTTTTGAAACTGAAAATCGTTACACAAAAAGATAAAAGAAAGGGCAGACCTATAATACGATCTTGAAATGTCAGCTCACACCAAGAAAAAATTCTATCACCTGTGGATGCATAACGATTATTTAAACAGAGATTAGCACAACTCATATGTCCAACACCTAATTTAATCATAAAAGTATAGCGTCAAACAGGTCATTTATTATAAAATAAAATTTTCAAAACCATTGTCATATTATATTATTACCATACATATCAACAATATATCAAGAATAACCTCAAGTCTAGCTGATATGCCGATCCCTAAATCAAGGGTAATCTGTGCTAATATAGCATTGAACGCAGAAGAGCCCAGTCATTCAATTGTAATACAAGCTTTCTGGTCTAGCTATATGATGTTTGATTCACATTATCGCTTGTCAAACGCTTCAAAAAAAAAAACTTGATATAAGCGATCATTCTTTTGGAGTTGCTAATATGACACAGTCTAATGACGTAAAATATAAATTTAATTTAGTTATTACTATTATTCACTAATACTATATTAAATATAGTGCCATATTAAACTACCAACTGCCAATTGCCCAAATATTACCTTTGCTAAAGATGATAAGATACCTATAATATTTACTTTAGTACACTATATAAAAAAATTTTTTTTATTTTGAAATGTTCGTTATTGCATTATAAAGATGATAAAACTTAAAATAGCAACATAATTAGTATAATATTAGTTAATAGTCATCATAGACTAAATTAAATTTGTAATAATACTTACAAAATTAAATCCCTTTCTAAATCAGAAAATATTAATATTAGAAAATTTAAAATATTATACCCAATGATTTTAAACACAACTAATTACTTTCTTTATTTAGAATCATCAAAATTAATTAGATTAATCTATTTTAATTTAATCTATGAAGACGTAAATTCAAATTTTATTATAAATTGATAAAAGTGCATAAAGTCAGTGTTATTATTTTGTAATCTTCAATTACCTTAAATTAATCGTGGATTTTTTTTTATAATTGTGTTGTATTGGTATTTACTTTATTTATGTTATGAGATAAGATTTTTTTCATAAATTTACACTATATTACGAAAATAATATTAAAAATTAATTAAATAGTACTTTTTTTTTTTTTTTTTGAAAAAAAATATAAAATATTTATAATTAGAGCTAAGATAAGTTTTTCCGGAAAAAAATGACGCTTCTGCTTTTTGAGAGTTTCAGAAATATATACGTAAGTTCTGATAGTGATCTAACAGAAAGTCAACATATGGAAATATCGTGTTTATTTCCCCTTTTCAACCAATTCCTTTGTGCTTGATAGCATTTTAAAAAGAAATTAAACATAAATTGAAATTTTTTAAACCACAAACAGGAGATATTACAATTGATAAATTGAAGTTTTATTTTACAAATATCACATAAAATTTCACAACTACATTCATGATTAATTTTCCAAAATACCCAATGACACCAGATTTCAATATAAAAACCATCGCAGTGCTAAAATAAATATAATAAAAAGTTCAAAACACTTTTAATTTAAAAATTCATTAAAAATTTGATATAATCTGACTCATAAAGTATTATTTTTAAAACTCTTTAATCTAATTAATTATATATTGATAATATAAAAAAGTCTTTAATTATTCAAGAATACTTAAGTTAAATTCCATTTCTTTTAATCGATATTATTACATTTTAAAACTATAATTTTACCTCAAATTTTAATAAAATCCCTAAAAAAATTAAATTAAATTAAATTCTATAAAAATTAAAACTTTAAATCAAAAAAATTAGCTTAAAAACAGATTTTAAAAGACTTTATTAACTAAATATTTCTCTAAATATCGATCCAAAATTTCTTATAAAACAACAAGAAACCCAAAGCTCCTGCAGAAGCTCCGCAGAAAAAGGGAAAATATTTTCATGGAGGCATAACACTGCTCCATAAGACCTCCATTAGACCTTGAAACCACTCTTTATATATTGCTTTCACATATTTAAACCAAAGTTAATAAAATTATAAATAATTGAAATTTTAATGGTTTTATTATCATTATTTAATTATTCAGAGGTTTTATTTTTTGAGGCTATTATATATTTTCAATTTATATTTATTCTATTGAGAATAATTTTTTATAATCATATATAACAAGGGGGAAATTAAATGTTTATTCTATAGGAAAATATTTAAAATTATCAAAATTATCAAATATTAATATCAATAAAATCACTTATTGTCTATTATAAAAAAAATTTTTCTCGTTTAATAAAAATAAGAAATTGAATTAAAATCATCTGATTCAATTTCTTGTTATTTTTTTTAGTTCCTTAAATTTACATGTCGATATATCCTAATTAAATAATCAAATTTCTATATGATATGTAATTTTGCCTAAATTGGGTCAAAATTATCAGTTTTTTACTCGATTAATCTACTGTAATTAAATTTCAATGGAAATTTTTATTTTATTTAGTTATTTATTTAGGTTTAATTTTATTTTACTCAAATATTAGACTAATATATCACAAAATTATGTCTCATTTAGATTATTTAGGTTTATACACGAAGATTAGGAGCCAAAATTTAAATTTTCGCTTATTTAATTAGATTCTAAATTCTATTGTGGGCGTCAAGGTTTTATTAAAAATATGACAAAAAATTGAGGCTAATTCAAATTGTAGAGCTGTTTTTTGAAAATTAATATGTATTTGAAACCCCTTCAGCTCTGATACTTACGGAAAATATCATATATTAGGTTCAAAAGGAACCTAAGTGAAAAGAAAAAAATTAGTTTACCACTTCTGTAGTCTTTTATTTAATTTATTTTAAATATAAAACTAGTTAAATAAAATTTCTTATAAATTCTTTAGTTAGATAAATTATATACAATATTCCATACTTTTTCTTTTTTTCCCTTTTTTTCTAGCTTTATTTAACCATTTTATATTTAATTATATTCTTTCTTTATCTTTATAGAATTTTGAGTGAGTTAAGATTTTTATAAATAAAGTAAAGACTTTCAAAGGGTATCAAATTATTTTAATTGTATATTAAAAATATGATTTTTTTTAGTACTAAGATAAAATTAGAGAATAAATTTTTATGCATGATAATAAGTAAGCTGAATATTTATATACTCTTCCTAAATCAGAATCGAAATTTTAATAGTTTTTTTCTAATATTTGTATATATGGATTATAATTTAGAAAAATAAATCTTTTGAAACTTTTTAAGTGTTATAGAAAATTTATTATTTATACATATCAATGAAATGATTTATAATATTAAAGAATTTTTAAATTACAATATCTTTAAATTTAAATTGAAGTTTTAAAATATATTTTATAACTACCATTTAATTTTATTTTTTAGAGTAATAGCAATTATGAAAAAATGTTTTAAATTTTAGTTACTATCATAATTAATTTTTCCTCGTTTTTAATTATATAGATAACGCTAACTATTAATTGATCAATATATTTAATTTAAATTAAAAAATCAAAATAGCCTATAAAGTTTTTTATAATATATTTTTTTCAATTAAAATTTTATGAAATTTAGTTAATCATTTTTCGGTTTTTATAATTATTA
Source organism: Smittium culicis (assembly GCA_001970855.1). Classification (NCBI taxonomy): domain Eukaryota; kingdom Fungi; phylum Kickxellomycota; class Harpellomycetes; order Harpellales; family Legeriomycetaceae; genus Smittium; species Smittium culicis. The sequence goes on along the minus strand of LSSN01006111.1, from coordinate 8,494 downwards.
TAAAAAAATTCTAATGAAATTAATTTTCAAAGACCAAAAAATATAACAAAAATTTATCAAGTTTTATATAATTTGCTAGTGATTTAAATTTATATGAGATGTTATCAAGAAATAACAAAAGTAATTTCATATAATTTTTATTTTATTGTTGGTAAAATTAAATTGGATTTATTTTACAAATAAAAAAAATGAGAAAATATCTTTTAATTGTGCTTAACAATAATCATTAGCTGATAGCTAGGGTGAAATTAATAGAAAATACTCGTAACCTCGAATTACTATTCCATATACATATTATGTGTTAATATAGTATTTTTTTAGGTCAAAAATTTTAAAAAATAGATAAGAATTTACATGTTGTTGGATTTAATAAAATTTTTAGGCCCTAATATTTTTTATTTAAAAAAAATGATAACAAATTTATAAATTCAGCGTGAACATATAAGTTATTGGCGAGCTTTTTATTCATAGATTCTCATTCACCATAAGAATACCCGTTCTGTTTTAAAAAAAAAATTTTTTTCCAATTTCATATTATTTAAATAGTATAAAATAATTTTATTAGAAATAAAAACAGTTTTAAATATAATATATTTTAAATAAGATATAAATTAGCCGTATTATATTAAATATAATTGCTTTTTTTTTTGCATCTACCTCGATGAAAATCATTACTAATTTATTTAAAAGTATTTTTATTAATTTCTCTGAATATTTTTCCAATTTTATAGGCCCTTAAATTACGCCAATTTTGAATCATGTCATTAGTAAAATTAAAAAATCAATAAAATAACATTTGAGCCAAAAAAAATTTTTTTTAGATTACTTTTTATTATTATTGTTTTTGTAAGACCTAGAGTTTTTCATTATAATCTGACAATATTGTTATGGATATCAGAAATCAGTAAATATTTTGAAAGCATTAATTATAATTACTAATTTTAATTAACCAAATTAATTTATAAGTCTGTATGAATTCAGGTAGTTTAATTTGATTTCAGTAGTTATTTGAGTTTTATGATAAATTTTTGGCTTAATTATTGAAAATTATATCTGCTGCAAATATCCATGAAATAATTTATTTTTTAATGTATCTATTATATAGATCTGGTTTTTTATTTATCGTATATCAATTATATTTGGTTTATATAAAATAATATTAAGAAAGCTCATATTATTAAGCATTCACATATTTATGGATATCTGAAAATATGTGGAATAATAAATATCGTTTTTTTTATTGGCTTATATTTTGAGTTAAAAAAAAAAAACTTTCCAAAAGAACTATATTAAGTGATATTTATATAAATATAAGAGTTTGTGTTGGTTTTTTGACAAAGTATATATATATATCGTTACATTTTCTAGAAATTAGTATTATTAAATTAATTTTTTTTGGCTACATATTGGAGAAAACAAAAAAAAATCGCTTTTTTTATCATTATATATTATTCAAGTTAATATCAATGAAAAAATGGCCTAATTAAGTGGTACAGTTTTTTTTTTTGCATAAATAGAACCAATGTAATTTTAAAAGCATTATACCGAAAATTGAAATTGGAAAATATGGATTTTTTAATTGGCTATATATAATGATTAAAATGATTTCTAAATAAAAATTAGCTTTTACGAAAAAGAAAAATTCAATTGTGAAAAAAAATAATTTAGATCGTAATTTTTTTTGCATTGATTATTTTGGTTAATAATAAATTTTCGGATAAACAGAATTTATTTAATTTAAATGCGTTGTTAAAGATTAAGACTATTTTATGTTATTGAAAGATAAAAATGGTTTTAAACCCGATTTTAAATTTAAATTTAAATTTAAACATTTTTAAAGGCTAAATTATTATCTTTTAATTTTGTGCTTCAAGCAAAAATACAAAAATTTCGATCTTTATTAAAGCACATAAATAATTCTATATTTTGCACCATAAATCTTATAATAATTATAAACTCAGCTATTGGGAAATATTTCTATAGTATCGATAATAAAAAATAGATAATTCGGAGTTACTAAGACTATTTCTAGACTTTTTAAAATATATTTAGTATTTATTTAGTATATTTTAAATATATCGTTGGATTTAAGATTTTTTTCGTATTATTTATTTATTTATTCCCCTGATATCATATTTAGTAATAAAATAAGAAATTTTATTAAAGTTTTTATAAAGCCATTTTCAAACTTTTTGGGATAAAAATTCTCAAAAAAATTTATAAGGAATATAATAAAAAAACAAAGCATAAATAGAAACTCTTTGATAAAAAAATTTACAAAGAAATATATTCCAAGTAAAAAAAAACTGTTATTTTATCATTTGTGAAATTTTTACAAGGATTTATAATTTTATTTTGGTTATTAGCACTTATTATTCATAATATATATACTGAAATACTTCTAATTTTCGATCCTTTATTATAAAAAATTGGTGTGAGAAGTATTTAAATGAGGAATATTCGCATTGAGATAAAAATTTAAAATTTAAAATCCCCTTTCTTTCTAATAACAAGTCTTAAAAATAATCAAGGCAATGTAAGGTTAATATATAAAAATAAATATATAAAGTTACTGATTTATTCAAATGATTTGATTATTCAGAAATGGTTTGGATATTTAATAATGAATCGATATAAGGGGGTTTGTATGTAAAAATTTTTTTTATTTCAATTAGATATAAATTGAGCAAATATTAGGATTTTTAGTTTTAACAATTGCTATTTATTCACTTCAACTCATCAAAACCAATTTTATTGTTATATATTTCTATAAAACTCTTTAATTTGTAAAAAAATATATCACATATAATTTATCTTTTACATGATCAGGGAATTTTAATTATTTAAAATTGAATTATATCGAATAATATGAACAAATTTGACATTATTATATAACAAAATAATTGTATTACATCTAAATACTCACTATTTCGAGCTTAGGTATTAACGATTTATTTTATCTATTATTTAATTTTATTTCTCAGGATTACAAAAATTCATGCACAAAGTTCACAAAGAAACGTAAAAATTTGAGTTTCATCATTTAATTGAATTGTATAGCTTGTTATAAATGTATAACACTATTTTTATTTTTATCATTAGCGCAATTTAAAGCTTTTTTTTTTCCTCAGAGGTTTTATTAAACACAATTTAAAAGTATACTAAAAACTATTAAAAATTTTAAAAAATTTTTTTTCAGCTGAGCCCCCTCCGCCGCTCTAGCAGCTCTATAACCACTTGGAATTTGTTCAAAAAGGCTGATTAATCATAAATACTATGCAGTGTAAGTGCTCTGGTCACGTGGACTCCGTTCAAAAATTTGACTGTTTCCAGCTCAAAATTCTGATCGCAGAGTTTAAAGCTAAATTTGAATAAAAATGTAACTAATTTTCATAACTTTGAGATAACTTGTGTAAAAAACCAATGTAATTCAAAAAAAATAGAAAAAGTAAAGAAAAAGTATTTTTTTTTATAAGAATAATTGCTATAACAATCTCAAATTGTTTTAAATATTGAAGTTTATGAGATTCTACAATTGTATGAGTAAATATATAATAATAATAATAATAATAATATATTTATTTATAAAAGGAATTATTTTAATAAAAAGAGCTATTGAAGTCTAAATGAAAATTAAACAAATTTGAAGGATGCAGCTTCAAAAAATCAGAAATAATAGTAGTATTTACGCATATATTTAATGAATATTGGTTATGAAATCAAATTATAAGGCTAATCTGTAGAAAATTTGTCTGAACCGTAGTATTTGGGCACACAATTTTAATTTAGGTAACATGTAAAATTTTTAGTAAGAAAAATAATCAAGATTGATAAAAAACTATATAAAAATAAATTAATTCTTTAGTGTTAATCCTGATACATTTTTTATTGTGGGGCAATATGTTTGAATCCATTAAAAAAACAAATTAACTAGTAAAAGAGCGAGAAAATATCAAATAGGGATTATGATTAGTGTCGATATTGGAAGAAAACTTTTTTCAAGTTATTTTATAAAGTGGTTTTTGTAAATAGAATTGAAATTGTTAATAAGTGGCACATATTCACTATAAATACAATATTAAAGATCATCTTGATAAATTATAAGAGAAACCGAATCTTGTGAGCCACATTCTTAAACGTGAAAACGGGATAAGTAGATATAATATTATTAAATATATTTAAGTCTTTCTTGAATAAATTTATGAGTTAATATTGTGAAATTCAAATAAAATTGATATTAAATGAAGATGTAAGTAGCTTCACATAACATATAAAGTCAAATGGTCAATTTTTTTATCGGTATTAAATTATTATTATTATTTATATAGTAAAAATAATTAGAGTATTTCAAGATTAGATAAATTTTAAAATATTTCAAGATAAATCGATGATATAAAAAATACAAATCATATATATATGTATATATGTATAATAAACCCGCCAGTATGAAAAGGGAGATAATCTAGATATTAAACATATCACTTTTTCAAATAAATTATCGATAAGCTTTTAAGCACTAAACTTGATCAACTCATTTTAATAATTTATTTAATAAATATAATTCAAATAGTTTTTTAGAACAGAAATTAAGTATTACCCAAAAACTTCACGTTTTTTTAAATTACAGATGCATTGAATATTTTTTATATAAAAAATTCGATTTTGAAATCGAAAGTATGATTCAAAAATAAAAGTAGGCAAAAAATACACATTTAATTACGATAGGGTTCATATACTCACACAATTAATTATGTGAATGGTTTGAAATTAAAAAAAAGTGAACGTTATATCAGAATATGAAAATCTGTTATAAGGGTAAATAAGATTAGTATATATTAATATATAATCTCCAAGACCAGATAATCAAAATGTATACTCAAAATATTTTAAAAACAGAGAGTATATTAACATTTTCTATTCTATTGATATATTTTTTAAAAAATATTTATATAATGTTGTTACAAGTAGAATGATATACTGATAAAAATTACAATTGCTGAATTTTTAATTGGAAAAAGTTGCAATTATTTTTTAGGAATCAAAATTGATTTACTGATAGTGAAAGTGCTAACTTAAGCCACGGTTTAGCCGATTAGTAGCCTTATATTGAATATTCAGTGAAATGGCATGCCTAAAACTTATTTAATATACAGGCGATTTTTAAGAAGTCATTTAATGTCTATGCAGTTACAATGTAATATATATTATAAACATTAGTAGTCCAATAAAAAAGCATTTTCAAATTTTTTTAGAAAATAAATACAGTGAAAATAGAAATGACTTATCTATTCATCAAACGATTGTATCAAATTTAACATTAGCAGTCTAATCGACTTAGAGTGTAGCAGAGTGTACTCTTAATTCCTTGATCTCCATTGGTGTTATCAACTGACTGAGGATAGAGAATTATTGATTGACTATATGTAAACACTAGTTATCATTTTATTATTTACCAGATAAAAAAATTTTCTATGAGCTACATATATGATATTTTATAAACATTTTTTATTAATGTTTAATAAATGAGCAATCTAGGAGACTAAATCTCGCAAGCGAATTATTTGCTCCTTATAATAATTCATGCTTTTTAATAATTAGTGCAATCAAAAAAAGTGGTTTATCGCGAAATTTTATAAGTGTAATATAGTTTTGATTTAATTGAAATATATATATTTTTAAAAATATAAAAATCGAAATTAGTTATTAATTATAAAACAACAATTCTAAATTTAAGGGTTAAAATTATATTTAATGGGTGCTTCGATTAATCGGAGTGTATTTTTTTTCGAATGTTGGTTGGTATTTGATATAAACTTATACTGCATACCAACACGCTTGTAGAAAAAAAATTCCTAATTGACTAGAGATGCGTTTTTTTCCTCCTGTAGTTTAAATTTTTTAAATAGATTTAATAGCTATGGGGTTATTTGATAACAATGAATAAAACAACCTTATAGTTATAATATATAAACTGATTAAAGAAGTAGTATCAGCTCTTAGTTTTGAATACAAGAAAGGGAGGTATTTCCCGAGATAAAAATATTATATATAGCTAAAAAGACCTTATAAGTCTATTTGCAGGTTATTTTAATCAAAAAAAAATTTTTTTAACCCTTTTCCGTTCAACACTCTTTAAAAAAATCAATTTTATGATTCGTTTATGATTTATAAGCAAGTTTATTATTTGTTTCTATTTTGTAATATACCAATCTCGTTTAAAAGCTCAGAATTAAAGTATTTTAACTGAATGCTGTTGGCTATTATTGTGGGTCAAAAATAGTCTACCGCCTGGGAAAGGGTTAAGCGAGATCAATGTTACTAAATGAGCAGAATAAATATAGATTAACACTGACCACATTATAATTATGTAATAATATTTTTTTAAAAAACAAAGTTTTTTATATAAAGTGAATATCTGTTTTTGATGTTTTATAAGGTTAAAATATTGGGTAAAGACCTAAGTAGTATTTTGATATGGTTGTGAGGCAGATTTTATTTTATGGTAACTACAGCAAAATAAAAGTTGATGTATATTATATATAATCGGTTAACTTATTTCTAATTTTAACTGATTATTCGATTGTAAAAATAAAACGATTATTTGACTAAAATTTTTTGAAGTATTTGAAACTGAGTATGAAGAAAAGAGCGCGCTTTAAAGTTATGGTAAATGATAATAGCGCAGAAAAAGAGCCAAAGGGATAAAAAGGGGATATGATTTTAGGTAAAGTATTGGTATGACGGATCGAATTTCGTAAGGAATATTGCATTTAGGATATTTTACTAGTAATGATGAAAATAGTAAATTACATTTGATATAACAAAAATTTAAAAAAAACGATAAAATGGATGTTGAGGTGTAAATAAGTATTGCCACGAGTTGCAATATTAGAGGCAATTGGGGAGTTTGGATAGAAAGTAGAGGCCAAATAGTAAGCAGTAATTAGGAGGGGGAGGGGGAAAGAGAAATGGTCTGAAGTGCTAAAAAGTGCATCCGCGAAAAAAAAAAAAATAATGATAATAAGAGGATTGTAGCAAATAAGGTATCTGTTGATCAATGGTGATAGAGTAAGATGGTGGTAAGAATAGTGTGTTAGAGTTAAGGGGAAGAGATTATGATTTTGAATAAAGGAATTAAGGTATGGCAAAGCCTGATTGAGTGAAAATACGAGAAATAGGGAGAAATCGATAACTGAATGAGCGGATCTGTTAAACAAAGGAACTCAGGCCGAATTTGTTAATAGCTTTTTGATTTAGCCAAGAGCAGCAGTTCCTAGAAATATACGGGAAAAAAAAGGGGGTGGGAATGGAGGAATTATAGGATGAGGCAATTATTGCTCCTGATTATTAATTATTATTATTGGGCGTTAGTTGCTAGAAAGTTCCAGGGTATTTAGCAGATGTGCAAAGCGGTAGTGATGGCATGCTTATATTACTAGGCTAGGGATTACGGAGTGTTTTGTTTTATACTGTAGCAAATATAAGTAAAGTGTAACTTTGTGTTGTTTTTTTTTTTTTTTGCGGGGAGGGGAGAATGGAGTGCTTTTCTAAATACTTAGGAATAGAGCCAAAAAGTTTTATTTTAGCATGAATATGCATTGAATGCTTTGTTTGTAATTTAAGCATAGCTGTAGGCTGAAATGAAAAGATGGATAATTAAAGCCAGGTATTTAGTTTGATGCTTTATATTTATAATGCCTGCAAGCCAGCCTATACTTAAACAATCCGATGCTGGAGCCATTAGACCGTAGAGTAATGGCATGGAGGATGGGATTTAACTGTAAAAACGCATATTTAAGTTGCATGAGGAATGTGGAGTGTATTAGTCACAGCAGTAAGACGCGTGATTTGATTTAGCTGGGAAGAGCGTGATTAGTAATCAGGGCAGAGTGGGGAGCGATGTCTAATTTGCGAGGTTTAGAGGCCAGGTAGAAACGAAACAGTCCTTGCTAGAGATCAGCCAATATATCCGGACATTATGCTCTCATTCACGCAGCCAATATATCCGGACAGAGTAGCTTTATTCACACAGCTAACGCTCGCCTGCCACAATTGATATCCATTCGCACAGCTACTGTTTGCAAGATGATATCCTATACGACGATCTGATGCTCAGCAACGGGTATTTATTCGCTGCTTCGGAGATCTGAGCATAGATTTGGGTTTGTGTTATATTAATCAGCATTTAGTAATCGCTTTAAAATTGAATCAGAGCTCTGACTTTGTTTACTCTTCGCTTTTCAGTATAAAAGGACCCTCACTTTCCATTTTCCAAAGCTCATATAAGAAAAACTATTAAGCTTTTTATTCAGTACCATTAACCCTGCTTATACCACCTCGTTCTGTTTTTTCTTTAAATCATTGCTATCAGCTTCGAGGAACTTTTATCATTTTATTTATAAAATATACCTTTTGTATTTATCCTTTTCTTATTTAGTTGGAAATATACCCTTACTGTACAAAAGTAATTATTTCTGTTTCCCTTTATCTCCTT